>CM047428.1:51403260-51502873 GCA_026168455.1 Theocolax elegans | reverse complement strand
TTTCTTGTCTTCGGACCTCGAATACCAAAAAGATAGAAAAATTCCTCCCTTTCGCTGTCTCTTTATCGTTCAAATGTAAAATGTCGGTGGGAGAATACCTCGACCACCGATCACTTTATTTTGTGTCCGTGTACAGAACCACTACACTAGAACACACCGTAAAAATAACTCACGGTATAACTAACCGATAAAGATAACTCGGATAGAGATACCAAATTCGACCTGTACCCGTAACGCACAAACACAAACGAAGTGCATTCGTATTTAAAGATTTACTAACTTGTACACATGTATTTATGCGCAACATGGCTAAGAAATCGCTTGAGCCACCATACAAAGGTCCATATCAAATTGTGAAACGAGTATCCGACCGCGTATACGAAATTAACATCGATGGAGTAACAAATACTGTATCAGTAGAACTGTTAAGACCAGCGTATCAAATAAACGAAAACTTAGAAAATCTAGTTGCCCACAATAACGACGATCAGCCGTCAACTAGTCAAAGCGTATTAAGAACTTACACGCGAAAAAAAGTTCAATTTAAAATTTCCGATAAAATACCTTGTAACGAGCAAAGTTAAAAAAATGTTCACTTATATTATTGGTTTATATACTGTTTTATATTTTTATATATTTTAAAATAAGAGATGTAAGTGTTATTATACGATTAAATACTCGGGGGGGAGTGTGTAGGCTATATGCGTGAACACTGTATCTGTGTGTCTCTCACTCACGGAGTGGGGGGAAGCGAGCGAGCGAGCGAAGCCGCCTGCGAGCGGCATTGGGAATTGGACCACTCGAGACGACGGTCGTGTATACTAGCCTGTGAATAAACCTTGTTCTACCTAAGGTTGATCTCGCCATTCTTATTCATACCAATACCTCATTCCTTGGCTACGCGGACGTAGGCTGCGTGTATATACATATAGGTATCCAAACTCTGAGGATAGACCTACATTATGCAACCTACTATATCGACGGCAGGTCGATAATGCAGTCATAAAATTGACTTTAGAACCCCCTTAAAAATACTAACAAGGAGAGGTTCCACCTGCCGGGAAACGGATTTCGTTGCAAATTTGAGAGCTCTTTTCTAGTACCCAAATAAAAAAAGAATTCATATGAAATTCAATCTCGTAGGTTGTTTCACAAAAGTTATAAGCAGCTATCGAAAAATCGTGGAAAACATATGTTTAAGCTTAATCGCCAATATAACTCAGAAAGAAAGAGACGTGGTTGCTCAAATTCATTAAATAGTTGAGATCGTGTAAACATAGTTTAAAAAAAAGAAGCTCAAATATCACAATTTGGACAAAAGTTATGGAAAAAGTAAGAATTAGATAAAATTTTAACGAAAATTTAGTTTTAAAATTTGATAGACTTTATGGCAAATATTTCGTCTAATTCTTATTTTTTCCATAACTTTTGTCCAAATTGAGATATTTGAGCTACTTTTTTTTAAACTATGTTTACTTGATCTCAACTATGTAATGAATTTGTGTTTGAGCAGCTACGTTTATTTCTTTCCGAGTTATTGGCGATTAAGCTTAAACATATTTTTTTCACGATTTTTCGATAACTGCATAACTTTTGTGAAACAGACTATGAAATTGAATTCATCTTAATTCTTTCATATTTGGGTACCAGAAAACAGCTCTCAAAGTTGCAACGAAATCCGTTTCCCGGAAGGTGGAACCCTTCCTTGTAAGTTTTTCTTTTTCTTTATTTTTTTAAATAAACTTTTAAAATGTATTATTTTATTTAAATCTGTCTCTTTCTGTGTGCAATTTGAAGTACTAAAATCTTTTGGTTTATTTATGCCTAGTTATTTGTTTTGAGGATTTTTATAAAAATTAACGATACTCCCAAATTTCTAAGATTTTTACCCTACTAGCACACAACGTTGTGACAACGTTGTGGCAACGTCATCTTAGTAACATTCGTTTCAACACGTTTTATGAAAGTCGCTGCAACGTTGGAGAAACGTTGCTACAACGTGGGAGATGTCCGCTAATATTTTGTAAGATGCCGCGATGGGTGGAAACCAACGTTGAAACAATGTCTAAGCAAAGTTGAAAAACAACCTACAAAATCGTTTTGTCTAAATGTTGAATAAATGTCCTAGAATAGTTTAATAATATTTTTCGAAACGTAGAAATATTTATGAAATATTAAAAAAAAAATAGAAACAATAAAATAGCTCAGATGGTAGAGAGCAAACCTCCGGAGTTAAAGATCGGAGGTTCTAATCCCCGAACGACAAATTTTTTTTTATTTTTTTTTTAATTTTTTTTTAATATTTCATGAATATTTCTATGTTTAGAAAAATTTTATTAAGCAATTCTAGGACATTTATTTAACTTTTAGACAAAACAGATTTTGTAGATTGTTTTTCAACGTTGTTTCAACGTTGGTTTCAACGTTGGTTTCCAGCCATCGCGGCAACTTACAGAATATTAGCGGATATCTCCCACGTTGTAGCAACGTTTTTCCAACATTGCTGCAACTTTCATAAGAACGTTGGAATGTTGCTAAGATAACGTTACCACAACGTTGTCATAACGTTGTGTGCTAGTAGGGAGAGGACCTAATAAAAAATTGTTTGGACGTCGGAGGATCCGCGAGTTTCGCGTCACGAGACCTAACCACTAGGCCACCGTCCACGATTTTTTGTTGTAGTTGCAGTCGTCTTGATATTTTGCGTTTCGGTCATCCTACACCGTTCTCACACACGTGCTGATCCGCGCGTCGATGTTACGTACGTAACATTAGTCACCAACTGCACTGGTAAAAGAGATTCGTTATACCTAATGCACTGAAGTAACTGTTAATACACATGACCTAAAATACGCCTAATTGAATATGATTTAACTATTAAGAAATATAGAGTTAAAGCATGCGTAAATAAAGAATAGTACATTTCGACACTAGTGCGAGTATTTGATTTTCTTCTCGTGTGACGGTTTGCGCCCGAGCGAAGCGAGGGAGAAGAGGTCACACGAGGAGGAAATCGACTTTTCACACAAGTATCGAACAGTACTTTTCGATACGACGTATGTCGAAAATAAATATTTAGTAATAGTAGTTAACGAATTTTTTAGTAACATGAAAGAAATATGTACTGATTAGAAAAGCAAATGTTTTTATTTTTCATAATAAATGTAATGCCTACAATATAAACTGTAACGTGGTATTTCGTCCTAATACCAGTTACAAGTTATTTATTAATTTAATACAGGGACGACGGCCCCGAAGAACGCGTCTTTGTCGTCGCCGTGGGTTAATAAGTTAACCCGTCGGGACACGGTAACGGAGATAGGACGATCTCCTCTATACAGACACGCGTGGCGGGAAAATCGGGAACCGGAAGGTTGTTTGCGGGCTAATCTATTTCTATTATTATATTAAAATTTTGTTTCTGTCCGTCCGTCCGTCCGAGAGCAGGAGAGCGAGAGAGCGAAAGAGCGAAAGAGCGAACGAGAGAGCGAGAGAGAGAACGAGAGAGCGAGAGAGAGAACGAGAGAGCGAGAGAGAGAACGAGAGAGCGAGAGAGAGAACGAGAGAGAGAGAGAGAGAACGAGAGAGCGAGAGAGAGAACGAGAGAGAGAACGAGCGAGCGAGAGAGAGAACGAGCGAGCGAGAGAGAGAACGAGAGAGCGAGAGAGAGAACGAGAGAGCGAGAGCGAGAGAGAGAACGAGCGAGCGAGAGAGAGAACGAGCGAGGGAGAGAGAGAGAGAGAGAGAGAGAGAGAGAGAGAGAGAGAGAGAGAGAGAGAGAGAGAGAGAGAGAGAGATAGAGAGAGCTTCCATGACTGATAAGTCATGGTACTCGTCAGTGTGCAGAACACACTGGATCTCGTGAGTGCGCGCGGAGTTTATATATGCCCGGCTGCTTCGCGCCCCCTCCCCGTCAGACGATACGTATTGAGCGCATGTGTGCTTTGTTACGTGCCAGAGAGAGGGAGATGGTGGGAGGGTGAGAGGGGATTATGATTATGATATTAATAATAATAATTATTATTATTATTATAATTATTATTATTATTAATAATGATAATGATAATGATAATCATAATGATAAACATAATGATTATTATAATGATAATTATAATGATAATGATAATAATAATAATAATCATAATGATTTTTTTTTTTTTTTTTTTAAGTGGGAGGGAAATCAATTCATTGCCGATGTGCGGGACTCTTCAAAATCCTCGGATTATTCATAATAATGATAATGATAATTATAATTATTATTATTTTAATTATTATGTTATTATTCATAACGATAATGATAATTATTATTCACAAGAGGAAGAGGTAGTGGATGAAGGAGAGAATTTCATGTGTAATCCATTTGCTCTCTGTGTTTTACAGACTTGAGATTGTTGTTATTATTCAGAATAAAATTATCAATAATAACACTCACATTACAAATGGTTGTACAAATTAAGATGGCGATTTCTCAGCCAATATTTAATCATTACGTAACAATTATATTTAGTCAATTCATAATAATTCCTATAATAAGTTTATAATTATATTTTTTAATTATTTAAATCTAATAATAAGTTTGAATAAAATATTATGACGATTTTTAGTCACATTTAGTTAATTCATATATATAATATACAATATTGTTATGTCTCTAATTAATAATAAACTAATTAATAATAAGTTTATTTTTTAATTATTTAATTATGATGGCGAATTCTCAGCCGATATTCAGTCAATTTAGAACAATTAGTTATAAGTTTATTTATTAATTATTTATATATCTAATAATAAGTTTGAATAAACATGTTGGTGATTTCATAAGTTATATAATGATAAGTTTATTTTTTAATTATTTAATTATGATGGCGATTTCTCAGCCAATATTTAATCATTTCGTAACAACTCATAATTAGTCAATTTATAACAATTAATAATAAGTTTATTTTTTAATTATTTAATTATGATGACGATTTCTTAGCCAATATTTAATCATTTCGTAACAACTCATAATTAGTCAATTCATAACAATAAATCATAAGTTTATTATTTCATTATGATGGCGATTACTTAGCCAATATTTAGTCAATTTAGAACAATTAATAATAAGTTTATTTTTGAATTATTTATTTCAAAAAATAAGTTTGAATAAATTATGTTGGCGATTTCTCAGCCAATATTCAGTCAATACATAACAATTAATAATAAGTTTATTTTTTTTTAATTATTCATCTAATATATAATAAGTTTAAATAAATCATGATGGCGATTTCTCAGCCAATATTCAGTCAATTTATAATAATTAATATTAAAGTTATTTATTAATTATTTATATGTAATAATTAGTTTGAATAAATCAAGATGGCGATTTCTCAGCCAATATTCAGTGAATAACATATTTATAAGTATATTTATAATTCTTAATACATTTATATATATGTATGTATTTAGACAATGAAAAAAATAATATATATATATATATAAAATTAATATTCAAATATTTCTGAATAAACTACATTTTTTGTATAAATTTCTGCGTTTTCACTGAGGATAAGTTTTTTATTTCTATATTTTATTATATTATCATTTTTATTAATAGAATTATTATCTATAAATACTTTTAAATTATCCTTTGATGTTGTTCTTGATAAAGCTACGTATAATTGACCATGACTAAAAACAGGAGTATTTAAATATAAACCAACTTTGTCAAAGGATTGACCTTGAGCTTTGTTTATAGTCATAGCAAAGCTAAGTCTTATTGAAAATTGTCTTGTTATCATATGAAACGGAATTTCTTCTGATGATGGATATAAATCAATACGTGGTAATAATATTATCTTGCCAGCATTTTTACCTGTAATTATTTCTACTGTTATAACATACTGTTTTATATCCTTGATTATCATTCTTGTTCCATTACATAGTCCACCATTGATATCTAATTTTCGCAAAGAACTAACTATTGCACCCTTTTTAATATTAATTTATGTGGAGGTAATTCATTGGGTGTTAATGAATTTAAAAATTCTGTTGGGATTGATTCTTGTAATGTATCAAAATGTATAACTACATCCATCAATTTTTTCTACTATATCTTCATTAAGTTTTAATACATTAGAATTTAAAGGCGATAATATTACTTTATTTTTTAATGTTGGATCATTAGGATATATCTTATCTCCAAAGATTTCTGTTATTATATTGTTATCACAAATGAATTGTGTTGGTATTTCTTTGACATTGTTTTTTAATTCATATTTTGTTAAATTTTTATTTTCTCCTATATCAAGTAACCACTTTTTGAAACTAGTATCTGGCTTTTGCAATCTTAAATTTTCAGTCAATAATAACCTTGAAAAATATGGCCATAAACAACTTCTTTTGACGCAAGTTTCAATAATTTTAGTTCTATTTCCATGTGGTACTATTGGTAGTGTTTGTCTAAAGTCTCCAGAAGTTACAATAATTTTATCTCCAAAAGGAAGATCATTTTTACACGCATCTCGGAAAAATTTATCAATTGTTTCAAAAGCATATCTAGATACCATTGAAATTTCATCCCAAATTATAATTTTAATATTTTTTAAGTAAGTACCATATTCTGAATTAGGACTAATATTACATGTTGATTGTTCATTTATATTTAATGGTAATTTAAATGTACTATGAACAGTTTTTCCATTAATTAATAAATTAGCAGCAATACCAGTCCAAGCCATTGTAAGAAAAGGAATATTCATTGATATTAAATAAGTAATAATTACATTATGTAAATAACTTTTTCCACTACCACCAGGACCATCAATGAAATAATACTTATTTCCAATATTATTAATTGTTGCATTGATGATTAAATCATATATTTTCTTTTGATTAAATGTTAAAGAATTTATTAAAGTTTCTAAGGTATTAATATGATCATGTATATCTAATTCATCATCATACTCTTTATTTACTTCATAATTATCCATATTAGGTAAATGAAAATCATTTAATTTCATTACATGTAACAATAAGATTTTTTCAATATTATACAAAGCTTTTTTTTCACCCTCAAATTCTGATAAATTTGGATCCATAAAATGAATCTTATATTTATTATATAAATCCAAAGCATTAATTGCTGTTTGAAATACAAGAATAAATGCAAATAGTTTGCACATAGATTTAGGAAATTTGAATACTGCAGCTTCTGCTAAACATTTATCCCACTCATCATTAGAACTAATAATACCTCTCGATAAACAAGCAGTTTCATACGTATCGTAAACTATACCATTTACAGTTCGGATATCTTCAAATGATTTTGCACCTCGTACATGTAATAATAATAGTCGTAAGAAAAATGTTTTACGTTTATTTGGATTTACGAAATACATTCTACTTATAATAGGTTTATTAAATTGTTTTCTTTTAGTCCATGCTTTAATTTTTTTATTAAAAACATAATGATAAGGAATTTCAGTATATAGATATTGTTTTGCATTCTCGTCATCTTTATTTAATTTAAACCATGATGTTAATGTTGTATCTATATTTTTATCAATGAATGTATTTTGTTGTCCTTCTTGAAAAAATATATATTGTTAATTTTCTTTATGAACAGGTAATCTTATAATAGCATAAGATTGTTGATGTAATTTCAATTCCAAGATACGATACATAGCCTCCGGTGCACATACATATCTAGTAGATAAATGTTGTGATATTTCATCATAATTATATACCTCTTCATTATTTTTATCCATATCATCATTAATGACTTCCATTGTGAATTTTACAAAAGCAGTATCAGGACCCTTATGAAAATATTTAAATAAATATTTTATAGCTTTTATTGTATTACATATTTCTATGTTAATATGACATTCTAACAATAATAATAAATATGGATTATATGGCACGACAAAACTATTATCTGCAATTCTATGTTTTGAATATATAATTTTATTATCATTATTTCTTCGGCGATAAGAAGGATAACCATCTGAATTAAAATTTGTTTGTTCAACATATGGTTTAGGAAACTTTTTTGTACAGCGTGTTTTATCTTCATTCATACATACACTATTTTTATTTTGCATTCCACAAAGACCATGTATCATATTATTTTTTCTATATTGTATAATCTAGGATATTTAATTTCATCAGGTATTTCAGCACTTATAAGAGAATCAATTTGATCAACATCTCGTAATTTATCATCATTATGCAACCAAATTAACATGTGCATATGTGGTAATCCTCTTTTCTGAAATTCTATCACATAAACATAACCTTTAACTTCTCCAAAAATACTTTTTTTTAAAAGTTCATTTTTTAAAATTTTAACTTTTTGATTAAAAACGCGTAATATTAAATCCGGACGATCTATAGCTGTTTCATATGGTAACAAATTTTCTTGAATTTCTTTCCATGTAGGATTACATGTCATTGTGAGGAATATATCTGGTTTTCCATCAACTTGTAATTGAGTCATTGAATCGAAATAATTTTGTTGTATTACTCTGGGACTTCCTATATAGGTTGAAGGTAATATTATCAATCTCCCTATTTTATAATCTTCAATATTTACTTTGTTATAAACGTAATCCATCAATCCTTTATACATTTCAGTTCGTAATTCTGCTTGATGACTGCGCAAATAGTATAATCGACATCCTTCAATTCTTGTCCATACGTCAACAATAAATTGTTGTGATATATTTTTTAAATTTAAACAAGGATTAAAATCATCACGTATACTTAATTTAAATGAATAATATTGTAATATTGAAATATTATTATATTTATTATCTGCTTTTAAACATTTCATATTAGGACACCATCCAGGGTCACCAAGAGGAAATATTAACGGATATAACATTGGGTCGAGATGTTTACTGAGAATATTTATTATCTGTGGTTTATCAGATTTAGGATAAATACGAATATCACGGTCAATTGGTGGTTCTCCGTCAATTCCTACATATACTGCAGCAACTTCATTGCATGAAGCAAAATATGACTTATTTGTTGCATAATTGTCAATAACTACTTCACGTGGTGTAATGTTATTATTTTGTGCTCTGTTAATCTCTTCTTTTTCTATTTGATACATCATTTTGTATGCTTTTGCATAAGGATTATGTGTTGTTAGAAACTTACATAATTCATTTAATAAATTTATATCAGGTTTATCTATTTTATAATCTTTCGCTCTATATTTATTTGCTATTTCATTGTCGATTATATATAATTGTCCATATTTTGGAAATTCATTTTTATTTGGATGTAATGCATATGAATTATGGTATACTTGACCACATATCTTTAATACTTGTGGCCCAGGAGTATTAAAAGTTACTAATTTTGACCCAAAACTAGCAAATGCAAAAGAATTATTGTATCCCCGTATATTTTTTTTATAATTTGTACTTATTGAAGTATTTTGAACTAATAAATTTTTTAATTCTTTTGGATATGAGTTATCATTATTTAAAAATATTTTATTTTTATGACAACAGTTAGTATATTTTTTATCATGTGAGATTTCATTCTTGAAGTGTATTGCTTTACAGAAATTACAATGATTATTTAAACTTCCTAAAAAATTTAATTCGATGGTGTTTTCAAAAAAGCTATATTAGCAATTAAACCTATTTTTGAATTTAAATCTTTCGTATCATATTCTAATTCTGTGTTTGCTTTTCTTTTATTTTGTTTTAATTTCTTATGTTCATTTTGTTTTGTTTTTAGTTGTATTGTCATACTATTATAATACATTTTACTTTTCTTTACTTCATTTACCTTTATGTCATTCGTCATTTCTGTTTTTTTCGTTTTTTTTTCTTTAAGTTTTCTATCAGATTCCTTTATTTTCATTTCATTTGTCAATTCTATTTTCGTTTCGTGCGTCATTTCTGCTCTATGTGCTTTTTTTCTTTCAGCTTCCTTTATTTTCATTTCATTCGTCATTTTTGCTCTTTTCATTCTTTTTCTTTCAGCTTCCTTTGTTTTCATTTCGTTCGTAATTTCTGCTCTATGTGCTTTTTTTCTTTCAGCTTTCTTTATTTTCATTTCATTCGTCATTTCAGCTCTATCCGCTCTTTTTCTTTCAGCTTCCTTTATTTTCATTTCATTCGTCATTTCTGCTGTAAGTGCTCTTTTTCTTTCAGCTTCCTATATTTTCATTTCGTTCGTCGTTTCTATTCTATCCGCTCTTTTTCTATCAGCGTCCTTTATTTTTATTTCATTTGTCATTTCTGCTCTTTTCATTCTTTTTCTTTCAGCTTCCTTTATTTTCATTTCATTCGTTATGTCAGCACTATCCGCTCTTTTTCTTTCAGCTTCCTTTACTTTCATTTCATTCGTCATTTTACCTCTATTCGCTCATTTTCTTTCAGCTTCCTTTATTTGCATTTCATATGTCCTTTCTGCTCTATACGCTCTTTTTCTTTTAGCTTCCTTTATTTTCATTTCATTGGTCATTTTTACCTTATCCTCTCTTTTTGTTACAGCTTCCTTTATTTTCATTTCATGTCATTTTTTCTTTATACGCTCTTTTTCTTTCTGATTCCTTTAAATTTGATAATATTTTAATATGTTTTAATTCGTCAAGTTCTTTTTCATTGGTATTATTATCAGCTGTTAAATCAACAAGTCCTAAAAAAGTTTTAGGAATATTTAAGTTCTTATTGTATTTATCATAATAAATAAGATAAAGAAAATAATACGTATTTTAATTAGCTCAAGATGGCAAAAGATAAATCAAGACTTTGTTTAATTTGCTCAAGCATTAAATGCATTGAAAAATTAATAAATAGTTAGTTAAATAATAAAATATTGTCGGACATCCCTTACGCCAGCCTGCAAATATTAATTATATGCAATAAAAAAATACTAATCAACGTATTTCTAAATATATTTTTGAAATTTTTAATTGAACCTTTTCTATTTTTAATTGAACCAACGTTAAAATGTTTAAAAAATCATAAATTTATTTAAAAGATTAAAAAAACATTTATGAGAAATGGACTACGTATTACTGGCATACGAAGCATGCGCGAAATCTTTCGACTATCTTCAGGTTAGTTCCTACTCCGGCGGGAAGTACGAACTCGACAATAAGTATATGACTACATTCAAAACATCTGACAAATTCTTTTTTATTTATAAATTATAAAAAAATTAATTAAATTCTAAATTAATAAATAAGCCAAAATTTAAATGAGTAACATTAAAAAAAATAAATCCTTAACCGTAAGCCCCACACCAGGAGGCACAACTTAAATACAAGTTTTGATATTTTAACAGCGTATAGATGCGGTAGCCGTGAGCGCTAAGGCGCACGCTATATGCAACTGTTATTCAAAAGGTCTCGGGTTAGAAGCTGTTCGAGACCTTCATTTTTTTTAAATATATTACATATAACATTTTTATCATTTTATTAAATTAAAAAAAATTACAATTTATGATACTGTCAACTGTTTTAATTTGTACTCAATGATTAATTTATTGTATTGATTATTTAATTTAATAATTTATAAGGTACTTATGCGTACAAATGACAAAAATTGTATTTGGCCAAGAATTGTAAATAACACTTTTAGGTTATAATATTAATTGACCTCCGGTCCTTTGAATGATCTTAGAATGATTCATCCCTCATTAATATTATAACGTAAGAGTGAATTTATCCCCGTAGAGAGGTTAGCCCGGATATTCGGTTATTGGATATAGGGTTATTGGTTTTATATACGTTATTCTATCGAATAACCTAAAATATAATAACCTTATTCAAATTTACATGATTAGATTTATAATACTGTCAACTGTTTTAATTTTTACTTCATAATTAATTTATTATATTGACTATTTATATAATTTATAAACTATAATATATAAATATATAAACGTATGTGTGAACTTATGCGGACTCAAATTGTTTTGTCGATATTTTGCGGTTATGTAGTGATCTCATATATAAAAATATATAAAGTACCTAATATATAAAAATATTTAATTAAAATACAAATTTGTGGGATAGTAGAAAATACTTATCGATTAGTCTGCTTTGATTTCAGAACTTTCAATTGCTGAAACTGATTATGGAATTTAAGTAACATATAACTGATATATATGTTATATTAATTATATTATGTTATATTAATATGATATATATATTATATTAATTATACTTGATATTTAATCAAATTTTTTTTCGAACTGCAAAATGTTCAATAGAAAAAAGTTTTGGAATTTTAAAACAAACACTTCGTCTATATAAAGTTTTTATGTAGAATTTGAAGTTTTTCATTTATTACAAAAATACGTGTATTATTGATCATTTAGCATTTTTTTAAGCGTTTTTATATGTTTATCTAAAGAAATTCGTTTCCAATTGCAAAGTATTTCATAGAAAATGTTTTGTAATTTTGAAACGAATATTTCGTCCATTTAAATTTTTTTGTAGAACCTCAAGTTTTTGAGTTGTTGAAGAATAACTGTATTTATGAACCTGTAAATATCATTATAACTGGAAATA
This sequence comes from Theocolax elegans, assembly GCA_026168455.1. Taxonomy (NCBI): domain Eukaryota; kingdom Metazoa; phylum Arthropoda; class Insecta; order Hymenoptera; family Cerocephalidae; genus Theocolax; species Theocolax elegans. Next base: position 51,490,347 of record CM047428.1, on the reverse strand, counting down.
GGACTATATAGTTCCCAAATGATAAAGAATATAACCTTAAAATTTCAATCAAATTGATGGACAACTTTTTGAGATATTTGAGGAACAACACTTTTTTCGATGACAAAAATATAAGACACTTCCGTTATACGGTTGTGCACAATTATGTAAAAATTTTTCATATTTGTCATACCATCAGTATATGTAAATCGCGAGCGAAGCGAGCGTTCATAGCTAGTTTATAATTAAAATAATAACGCGACCGTTATACTAAAATAAATAAATAAGTATTTATTCCGAAATATTACACGGAGTTTCCCGACAATGAATAACGGGGCGTTCTCCCGGTTGAGTGGTATATACGCGGCAAGCAGGGGCTGCCCCCGTGCTCGCCCCGCGCAATACCTATTCGTTTTCGGTAGCACCGGTGTGCTACCGAACAAACATACGTGCACACACACTCAACACACTCTAATGTATACCGACTGATTTCGGGTACTTACCGGGCTGGCTTGTCCATTGGCCTTGGAGTGAGTCGGCGCCCCGACGTCTGCTGGCCGGTGGAGTCGGCCCGGTTTCCCGTCGTCCCCGACGGTGATCTGCAGGTGCGGTCTGATGCCGCGGCGATTCGCCTACCTCGGGGAACACTCAGCCCGAGGTATCTGATACTTCGCACTGCACTCACTCGAACTCACGAACACTCGCGTACTGCTTCCCGGAGCACGGACGAACCGGTCCGGTACTTCCCGTGGCGTGCGAAACTAAACGTGACGATGTGTCAAAGGGTGCTGTCGCGGTCAAGACCGGCAGCGTACTGAGCTTTTCGAGAATTGTCGTATTCCCGAAAAGTACCTAACACACACACATAATAACAATTGTATATACGGATGCTCGCACACATCCTCGGTCGTCGACATAAACACGCGTGTTTCGTGGCCTTGAAGAGGCAACGCACGAAACAATAACAACGTGCGAGATTTTAAGATATAATATTCTACATACCTACAAAATAATATAATATATTAAGTATTATTTATTTCATTGCAACGACGTCTCGTCGCAAAACATAGATACATATACGTAATATATGTATACACATATATTAATTAAATAATTATATTATATATTAATCGAATTTTTAAATAAGTATAAAAATATAAAATATCAAAACATGAAAGAAGTTAGTTTCAAGAAAATTTTTTTTTTAGTTTGAAACAATATTACAGAGTACTTAATAAGGAATAAATTAACTGATACGCAATAAGAAATAAATGATAAATTCTTTATCGTTACTAAATTACAATTTATAATAATTATCAAAATTATTCCTGAAAATCGTTTATTTAAAAGTATCTTTCCGTAAAATTACATTAAAATCTTCGGGAGTTACATGAACATTTATAGGTTATTTTCAATCTCAGACGCATACCCATGCTTGGTATTAATTTTTCTAATTCTTCAAAACAATTAATGAGTTCATACAATGTTAGCACATCTCCTACATCATTTGCTAAAATTAGGTATAAAATATATTATAAAATATATGTCAGATTTCGTAACTATTAAAAAATCTGCTATACCTATAAATGTATGTACTAAATGGCCTTGCAAAGAAATCTTTCTTTGTACTTTATCACATTTATTTACTGTAACTGTAATAACTTAACTATAACTATTAATTTCAAGTACATATATTTATTTATAATAATAAGGAATCTCTTTTCTCAGTGTGTAGAGAGAAACAATTTGCATTAAAAATTACAATACCCACAGTACAAAACATATTATAAAAAATATTAATTAGGAACAGAGTTATCGCATTGGCTGTGCCTGCTTACGACTTAAGCTGGCACAGCCGCTGCTTCTTAGAAACAATTAGAGCTATAATATTGTTTTCGTCGCAATAAATTTGCATTGTAGTCGTAATAAATTACCGTCAATTAATTTATTTATTTTATGGATTATTAAGCATGTTGTAAATACAGGTCATGTGAATTTATCGTGCGTTGTGTATTTTACAACGTCACAACGTTATTAAGATTTTGTTCTGTTATTATTGAACGTATTAAAATATTTAGCAAAAAGTGATTTAGAAAAATTCTTATTTAAATTTTTCAGTTATTATGGCAAATTTTTTTACAGATAATGGTCCATGTATTGGATGGAGGGATGCTTCGCTTAGACAATATCATTGGTTACATTATAATGAAACCCTTTTAAGAGCAAAAAATGTCGGCTCTGGCTTACTTCATTCTGGTTTATCACCAAATTGTCAAACATTAGTTGGACTATACAGTCAAAACTGTCCTGAATGGATATTAACGGAACAAGCTTGCTATTCATATTCATTGGTGGTAGTACCTTTAAATGACACCTTAGGACCAGATGCATGTGCCTACATAATCAATCAAACCGAAATAAACCTAGTTGTTTGCGATGATGATAAAAAGTGTAATCTTCTTTTGGATAAAGCACCAAGGTACGTTACAATTGCCTACTACTACTAACATATGTATTGAAAGCATTCCATGGTAAATGAACAAATGAAAATTTTAAAATTATTGATATTCTTCTATTCAACTTCTTTTCTAACTTTGCAGCCTCCGTGTCACAGATCTTGTTGTAGACAAAAGTCATATAAAATTCAATCTCATAAGCTGTTTGACGAAAGCTCTTCGCAGTTAATGAAAAATTATAAAAAAGTATGCTTCTGTTTAATTACTGGTAACTTAAAAACGGTTAAAAATATAAGCTCGAACTTAAATCTGATGAAAAGCTGAGATCAAGTAGAGACGATTAGAAAGAAAAAAGTTTTAATATTTTAAAATGGTCACAAGTTATGGAAGAAATGAGAATAAGACGAAATTTTTGCCAAAAAAGTCAATAATATTTTAATACTACATTTTCGTTAAAATTTCGTTTTATTCTTATTTCTTCCACAGCTATTGACTAATTTAAAGTACTAATTGAAGCTTCTTTTTTTCAAATAGTATCTACTTGATCTCAGCTTTTTGTCAGATTTAAGTGCGTGAACTGCTTTGAGTTACCAGCAATTAAACAGAAGCATAAATTTTGAATTTTTCATTAATTGCATAGAACATTGGTTAAGCAGTCTAGAAATTGAAATTCACATAAATTCTTTCATATTTGTGTACCAGAAAACAGTTCGCAGAGTTGCAACAAATTTTGTGTTCTGGAGGCTGAAACCTCTCCTTGTTAGAAATGCCAAAAGTTATTATAATAACCAAAAAACATAAATTTTGCTGTTTTACTTATATGACCAATTTTTTTATGATCTCATGAAGTTATGTGATGATTTTAATAAAATTTTAATTATAACTATTAATTGAATATGATTGCACTTTTCTTGACCATAAGTCACTAAAATATCATATATATTGATTTTTGATAATCACAGATACTTATCTAATTAGATCTACTTTGTGTATCCAAGCGACTTAGTGGCAAAATTAGTAAGATAAGAGATATACGTACTTTTTCCTGAAAAGCTATCTGCAAAAATAAAAATGTTAAAAATGGCAGTCAGTTGCCGACGAACATTAACTTTTTTAATTCAAGATAATTAATAATTTTAAAAATACTCGTAGATTCTGCTTTTTATTTAGAACAAAAAATATCTGTATCTCTCAGTAACTCAACTTTCTTTTGGTTTTTAGTTTGACTGTCTATTTCTATTTGTTTGGGGGTTATAAGCGATTCAATTAGAAGTAATTATTATTAAAATTATTCTTAGATGTAGATTAACTTTTTTGAAAGTAGCTATTGGCAAGCAATATCTTTGCTTTCTTCATATTTCTATTAGCTAAAAACGCTCGCTTCGCTCGCGATTTCCGAAATTTGTTTACGTAAGTTTTTAATATTATACAATTATTACGAAAAATAATTATACGTATTTACATGAAAGAGTAGTGATAAAATAAAATATACAACATTTTATTATCTTATATTTATTATTTAAAATAAATTATTTAAAAATTATGATAAAAAAATATATTAAATTAAATTGCTTCTAAATTATATAATTTTCATTATTGATATTATTAAAAGGATGCTTTATGAATTGTTACAAACAGTGCAAAATAAATGAAATAATGCGCATATCCTTGTTTATGAAAGCGCTTTACCTAAAGCAGACTATATAAAAGCAGAAAAAGGAAATTATATATTACTGTATATTACTGACAAATTTCCCAACAAAAAAATGTTTATAAAGAATGTCTACATAATCCGCGATTACCCACTTAATAACATATCTTTTATAAATATACTGTTGCTGCCCAAACACCCTATGATAAATAATTGCATATTACTGCCAATTTACCTACAGAATAAATGTTTAAATTTCATGTTTACAAATCTCAGGATATCCAAAACTCGATATCGTATTTTTTATAAAATAGTGCTGTAGCCCAAATACCTCATAATAAAAAACTGAATAAATACTGCCAAATTACCTATAGAAGAAAATGTTATTAAGGATGTGAATGTATTCCTCGATAAGTTAAAACCAACAATAGATCCTCTACAAAAAAGCACAATTTTCAAAGTTCCTCATAGGTTTAATATTACATAGGTTCTTACAAATTTTATTTTAATAAGGTAAAAGTCCCTATTACTAAACACCTTGAGAAAAGTGTACCTCGTTCTAAACATAGAGAAAGTAGTACGAATTAAAAGAAAATTATATGTTATAACGGCCGCGTGTTCCGAGACGCGCGATAGCCCGTAGACTCGAAAACCGCGTAACCACGTGATTACGCGTGATCGCGCAACGTGGCGAAGGGCCGCGAGACACCAAGTCTCGAGTAGTCCGTTTCTGGCCGGAACCCGAATAAGTAAGCGATCATGATACAAACGAGAGTGAGTGAGAGAAAGAGAGAGAGAGAGATCTAGTGCGAGATTGGTGTGTGCACGTGTGTTGCCCCACTACCCGAGCCGAGGGTATTACCCTCGGGACGATACGTTGACGCCGTACCTCTTTCCCGACGCTCGAGGAAGTCCTGCCATTGCCGACGAGCAAGCGAGCAGCTGATTAACTCGCCGGCGCATCCTTGCGCAAAGTAACTTTTATTGATTTTGCCGTGGTGCTGAGCTTCCCCGTAATAAGCTCAGCACAGTGCGGCGAGCACCAAAAGTATAAGGCGCGATCCGCTACTCGGCCTCCTCGCGCACGCGGTAAATCGGTTAGGCAACACGGGACGGTTGCCGATTCAGGCGTATTTCCCGCGCACTACGTACTCGCTGCGCTATTGCGTACGACCCCGACGTCGACTGTATCATCTTTTCCCGTATTAGTTTATAGCACAACCGAGCGCATGTAAATATTACAAATACTTACTTTTTTACTTAGAATATACGTTTAATCTATTAACTATTAAACTCTCGAGTAACTATTATCGAAATCTCGTATCCCTATCCCGCTTACCCAGCCGCCTCCGCGGGGGCGTCAACCTTCTAGTTGGCGCGCATTCTGAGCAGCCGAGCCTCGTTCACTTCAACAGGCACGAGCATCCGGAAAGCATATTCCCTTTCCTCCTGACCCGAGTGTGACTCGGTTCCTGCGATTCTCCTCGCGGTGGAGAATCCCTATTGTTGTTAGCGGCGCATCACCACGGCTAACGTCCGTGCGCGATATCGCGGCATCGAGGGACACGGCAGCGCGGCACGTAGGCCGCGCAAGGAAAGTCAGCTCGACAGCGGCGCTCGCTGAGGAGCATCAGCTAGGATCGCCCCGTTACAATGTTAATTAATGATTAGAAAAATTTTATTAACCTTTAGAGGACGGGAAATTTCTGATTCAAAAAAGCTTCTCTTTTCAATAAAATTAATGTCTAAAAACATCGGATCACTTTTAACCTTTAGAGGTCGGGGATTTGAGTTTACTGATTTCTCTCACTTTTTTAAAGAAATCGAGTTTTTCTGATGTCTCACATCTCAAAACTAACACATGTAAAGGGTCAATCATGGGTATGGCCCGTATAGGTGCCATCCCGTCCTCTAAAGGTTAAATAATTTAGTCTATTAACTGTGTTTACATTTTCTTGTGCAATTGTAACAAATAATGGGATATAAGATCTCATAAATTTAAGTGAAGAAAATAGACACGTACATACGTACGGACGGACGCAAACATGTCTGTCTTATAATATTAAAAACTAGCCTTTCTACCTCGGTCGCTGCCGCTCCCTCGGTTATATAGTATAATATTTACCATGCCATTTATAATTACTATAATATTTAGAGAAGTTACAAAATATTTTGTACAATTTTTTACATTCTTGAAATTATACAACTATTATTTTACAGTTATTTTAATTTTGTTCATTACGAATTCATTTTATAAATGTTGATTAATTTTACTTTCTCAATGTTTTCAACGAAAATGCTTCAAAATACGCCAAAAGTCGATCGATCTTTATACTAAAAAAGCTAAATAAAACTATAAAATTTCGGAAACTTTAATAGCATTTATTACTTAAAAATAATTGTCTTAAACTTGTCCTAAAATGAGTTAAAGTACACCACTCTATGTACAAAAATAGGCCAAACTTTGTTAAAGTTGGAAAGATGTTTCAAATATTACAGATTTGATAAACACCGGCCCACTTTACTGCACACTTTCAAAAAATACCGAATTATTTCCACTAGGGTTACGTTCAATTGTAACTATTAATGTTTACAATCTAATTGTATAAACTTATTTAAACTCGTCTGATTTTACACCCTCGCTTCGCTCAGGCTATGAACTTCTATTCAATAAATATACAATATTATAAATTCTGTTGATTACAATATTATTAGATAAATTTATTAGTTCTATTTTCCCTCTGCATCTACCAGGCTTAAGACTCATATTATGAACCTGATTTTCATACACCTAAAATATTTTGCATGAATATATTTTTATCAAACAAAAGTTCAATTGCTGAAAAAATGGCAAAAAAAATATCATATATTTCCCTACTAGCACACAAGGTTGTCACAACGTTGTGGTAACGTTATCTTAGCAACATTCCAACGTTGTTATGAAAGTCGCTGCAACGTTGAAGAAAAGTTGCTACAACGTGGGAGATGTCCGCTAAAATTTTGTAAGTTGCCGTGATGGGTGGAAACCAATGTTTGTGTTGAAAAACAACCTACAAAATCTGCTTTGTCTAAAAGTTGAATAAATGTCCTAGAATAGTTTAATAATATTTTTCTGAACGTAGAAAAATTCATGAAATATAAAAAAAAATAAAAAAAATCTTTCTTGTTCGGAGATTTGAACCTACAATCTTTAACTCCGCAGTCTTGCTCTCTACCACCTGAGCTTTTTTATTGTTTCTGTCATTGTGTTAAATTGAGGCTATAACGAACAGCTAGAATATGCTTTAAAGTTTATAGCCTCATATTAACAGAATGACCGAAACAATAAAGTAGCTCAATTGGTAGAGAGCAAGCCTCCGGAGTTAAAGATCGGAGGTTCTAATCCCCCAACAACAAATATTTTTTTATTTTTTTTTAATATTTCATAAATTTTTCTACGTTCAGAAAAATATTATTAAACTATTCTAGGACATTTATTCAACTTTTAGACAAAGCAGATTTTGTAGGTTGTTTTTCAACACAAACATTGGTTTCCACCCGTCACGGCAACTTACAAAATTTTAGCGGACATCTCCCACGTTGTAGCAACTTTTCTTCAACGTTGCAGCGACTTTCATAACAACGTTGGAATGTTGCTAAGATAACGTTAACATAACGTTGCCACAACGTTGTGTGCTAGTGGGGTAAGTAACATAACGATCATTCCTTTCTTTAATACTAATTTATGTGGTAAACCATTAGGCATTAATGAATTTAAAAAATCTATTGTAATTGATTCATTCAATTTAATATTTTCATCATTATTAATACTGGCAATGCTTAAATATATCTTATTGTCATCTTCAATCCTTTCAATAATTGCATTATTAATCGCTAAAACAACACTATTCATTGGTGAAAGAATAACTTTATCTTTAAGAGTAGATATATCGTAAATATTTATTTTTTCCCAAAGATACCATCTATCAAATTATTAAAAGTAACTAATTAATTCGAAATTTTCATCACTGTATTATCGATTTCAAATTTTGTACCGTTTTTATTTTCTCCAATATTTAATAACCACGTTTTGAACATACTATTAAACATACTAACATACAACCGTACATTATCATTTAATGTTAACTTTTGAAACAATTGCCATAAAAAACTACTTTTTAAACATGATTCTAATATTTGAGTTCTGTTTCCAAAACGGACTATAGGGAGTGTTTGTCGAAAATCGCCAGATGTTACTAATATTTTACCACCAAATGGTGTATTACTGCGACATAAATCTTCGAAAAAAATATCTATAGGTTCTAATGCTTACTTGCAAGTCATTGATATTTCATCCCAAATAATTAATTTAATATTTTTTAAATGTTGACCTAGTTTTGAATTTGAAGAAATGTTGCATGTTGATTGTTCATTTAAATTAAATGATATGAGGCCTGCGATGGCTTGTTCGGTAGGGCGTGGGGCTCGTAATCTGGAGGTCCCAGGTTCTATTCCTGACCCCGGCCGATTGATACAAGCACCACTGGCGAATGTATTTTCAACAAGTTCTCTCTTCACCAAGACATCGTATGAACTCTGTCGCTGATTAGCACCGGTTTGGGAGCATAAAAAGAGCGTCGTTAAAATAAAAAAAATAAAAATTAAATGGTAATTTAAATTTTGAGTGAAGAGTTTTACCATCTATTAATAAATTTGCTGCAATACCAGTCCAAGCAACTACTAATACTGGTATTTTGTTCAATTTGACAAGTCCTATAACAGCATTTAATAAATAACTTTTTCCACTACCACCAGGACCGTCAATAAAATATAGATTTTAAAACAAAATGAATTTAAACGTTCGGTGATAATATATATATATATATAATTATCGGTCTATCCGAACTAAATGCTTTATTTTTGGAATAAAACAGGCCCATTATACCCTTTGTCCACTATGTTTGGTGGAATTTTCCAGAGTAACGGACTTTTTCAAAAATTAAAACAAAAATTGAAGTTCACATAGTGCATGTGGACATTGAAACCAACTATTTTCCGTAAGACATTTATCCCATTCATTATCAGTAATGATTAAACCTCTAATCGTACATGCTTCATAAAATGTATTATAAATAATACCTTCAAATGAGCGTAAATCTTCGAAAGATTCCGCTTCACGTACATGAAGTAACAATAATCTAAGAAATAGTCGTTTTCGATCTTTAGGATGTACATGATATATACTGACTAGTATGGGTTTATGAAACTTTTTTCGCCCATTCCATTCTTTTTTTATTTTATCGTAAACATAATATTGAGGAATTTTAGAATAAAGAAATTTTTTTGCTTTTGCATCAGATAAATTTAGTAAAAAGCAACTCGTTAAGGGGATGCCATACCTGAATTAAATCCTACTATGCCGGCACCTGCATATTACATGCACTATTTCTCCTATTACTATTATCTAATACAATGACAACCTATAAACGAAGTGGAGGCATATTTGTAATACATATATTAAATAAATTATGAGTACAAAAGTTTAATTTGTGTTAAAATGTGCTTATAACTTAAACATTACGATCTCAAACATAACCTCTCTTAGTTAACAGGCAACAACGATTAGATTGAATTTAGTAGAAACTGGATAGATTTCTAACAAATACAGTGCAGACGCACAATTTCACGATATTGGTAAATATTGGAAAACTAAAAAAACAGTCAAAACTGCAAGACGAAGAAATAAATAGAAAAATACGATTGGTACAAAGACGTTGGGAAGCTGGTACTACATATTTACGATAAAAATAAATACAGATTACAGAAAAATACGAATGGAAACATAACCTCTAACAGTCTAAAGCGACAAATTCTATAGGAAGGGCGTGCACCGATTCGAGACATCTGCCGCACGCACCTCCAACTTTCAAATACATTGTAATATGCAGACCCTGAATCTTGAGTGTATTATATTTTTAATAGAATTATTTGATTTATTGACAGCTTGAAAACGAAGTAGAGGCATATTATTAATAAACATTTGAAGTTAATAACAACTACAAAATTTTAATTTATGTTACAATATCGATAAAATTAAAAAAAAATAATGGAAACATAACCTCTCTCAGTCTAAAGCGACGGATTCTATAGGAAATGCGCGCACCGGTTCGAGCCGTGTGCCGCACGCACCTCCTACTTTCGAACACATTGTAAAATGCAGACCCTGAATCTCGGGTGTATTATATTTTTAATAGAATTATTTGATTTATTGACAGCTTGAAAACGGAATAGAGGCATACTTTTAATATACATTTGAAGTTTATAACAGTTACAAAATTTCATTTTATGTTACAATATCGATAAAATTAGAAATATACGAATGAAAACATAACCTCTCTCAGTCTAATGCGACGGATTCTATAGGAAGTGCGTGCATCGATTCGAGCCTTCTTCCGCATACACCTCCTACTTTCAAATACATTGTATTATGCAGACACTGAATTTTGGGTGTATTATTTAATTACTTATAATTATTTAAATTATTGTCAGCTTGAAATGGTGGTCGAGGCATATTATTGATATATATTTTTAGTGTTTAACCATTACAAAATTTCAATTTATCTTACAATATCGATAAAATTAGAAAAATATGAATGGAAACATAACCTCTCTCAGTTTCAAGCGACGGATTCTATAGAAATTGCGTGCACCGATTCGAGACGTCTGCCGCACGCACCTCCAACTTTCAAATACATTGTAATATGCAGACCCTGAATCTTGAGTGTATTATATTTTTAATAGAATTATTTGATGTATTGACAGCTTGAAAACGAAGTAGAGGCATATTAGTAATAAATATATTTAGTGTATAACAACTACAAAATTTTAATTTATGTTACAATATCGATTAAATAAAAAAATACGAATGGAAACATAACCTCTCTAAGTTTCAAGCGACAAATTATATAGGAAGGGCGTGCACTAACTCGAGCAATCTGCTGCACGCACCTCCTACTTTCAAATACATTGTAATATGCAGACACTGAAACTTGGGTATATTATATAATTAGTTACAATTATTTAAATTATTGTCAGATTAAAAACGGAGTAGATGCATAATATTAGTATACAGTTGAAGTTTATAACAATTACAAAATTTCAATTTATGTTACAATATCGATAAAATTAGAAATATACGAATGGAAACATAACCTCTCTCAGTCTAAAGCGACGGATGCTATAGGAAGTGCGTGCGTCGATTCGAGCCGTCTGCGCATGCACCTCCTACTTTCAAATACATTGTAATATGCAGACACTGAATCTTGTGTGTATTATTTAAGTAATTACAACTATTTAAATTATTGTCAGCTTGAACTGGTGGTCGAGGCATATTATAATAAAGAGTTTTAGTGTTTAACAATTACAAAATTTAAAAATGTTCTTAAATTTTCTAAAAATTTGAAAAATACGAATGGAAATATAACCTTTATCAGTCTAAAGCGACGGATTCTATAGGAAGTGCGTGCACCGGTTCGAGCCGTGTGCCGCACGCACCTCCACTTTTCAATAACATTGTAAAATCCAGACCCTGAATCTTGGGTGTATTATATTTTTAATAGAATTATTTTATTTATTGAAAGCTTAAAAACGAAGTAGTGGCATATTATTGATAAACATTTGATGTTTATAAAGATTACAAAATTTCAATTTATGTTAAAATATAGATAATATATGAAATATATGAATGGCAACATAACCACTCTTAGTCTAAAGCGACAAATTCTATAGGAAGGGCGTGCACCGATTCGAGACGTCTGCCGCACGCACCTCCAACTTTCAAATACATTGTAATATGCAGACCCTGAATCTTGAGTGTATTATATTTTTAATAGAATTATTTGATTTATTGTGCGACGCGCAATAATTGCACGCGCTAATTAATCATTTAGCATAATAATTATTAAGTTAACAAGTATAATTAGTCATTAGGTTTAAGACTCGTAGTATTGTAAGATAGCTTCGCGACTAACACGTGCCGTTAAACGCGAGTTCAACGACCGCGCTATAAATAGATTAGGGTCATTGACCGCTTCCCCACTACTGCGCCTATTGGCCAGTTCATTGACCTCGTTCGGAGTGGGGCAACCGCGTTCTGCGCATGCGCGCTCTCGCAGATCGGGTATATAAGGCGCGCCGAGAACCGCCGTAACCAGTCTGGATCAGGGGGCCGGAGGAAGCTGGTCGTGAGCACACGGCCAGACTGAATCCTAACCCTGGTGCAGGCGCCCGTGGATACGTTCGTGAGCACACGTTCGTAAACACGAGTTACCATATACCGCACCGACCGTTACCGTAACCGCATCCTACCGTAGTCACCTCGTGAGCACACGTGGTGTCTAATCCTGTCCGTATCCTCGTGAGCACACGTGGATTATCCCGACCGCACCCTCGTGAGCACACGTGGGTTATCCCGACCGTATCCTCGTGAGCACACGTGGATTATCCCGACCGTATCTTCGTGAGCACACGTGGATTATCCTGACCGTATCCTCGTGAGCACACGTAGACTATCCCTACCGTATCCCTCCGTGAACATACATATTAGCCCGGACCGTATTTCCGCGCGAGCATACACGATAACCGTTAGTTGCGTCCGTTTAGGAAACTAGTCATAAGGTAGCATTGTAAAGTTTGTAAGTCGCGTAGTACTAAGTATTGTTTATTGGTTTGATTCTAGATTAACTAAGTTCGCATCCCAGTCAGCAGGGGAAACGGCGATCCCATTTATTCTTTTATTTTTGTACACAACATAGCTTTGTAAATATATATATAGTTAGTCTTTACAATTAAATTACGATATAATTATTTCAATTTCCTTCCTGACCGAATCCTGGAATCTGAGCAAGGCCCCGGCAAAGATTCACTCCGTTACAATTGACAGCTTGAAAACGAAGTAGAGGCATATCAAAAGGCGCGATAGCGCCTGCACGCAAGTATGCAGGCGCGTAAGCCCTTATTATACAGCTAACTAACCCCTCAGATTTTTTATATTTTCGTACATTTAAAATTATACTATCTATTTATGCAATTACAAATCTCACATCTATTTTTTATATAAGTTTTCACTTTACAATAAATCCGGTTTGAATTCATAAGTGCATAGTGGAGAAATTCGATGTTATTAAAGTTGCTTGCTGAATTCCGATTCTCGAATTTTTGCTATTTCCACTTTCTTTTTCATTCGATGGCAACAAAAAGAGATAGCGTCATAGGAGATGCAAAAGATAGAAAGAGACGAAATTTTTTCCATCCCGTGAGAGAACGCCTACAGAGGTAAAAAATGTTAGCAAGTTGTTTGAGAAGTGGCCGCAAAGAGATATATATATATCTCTATAATATATAAATATTTCGCCGCCGCCGCCGCCGCCGCCGCCGTGTCTAAGAATTCAGAATTCAACATATATATATATATATATATGTCATATATATATATATGTTATATCTCTTTATAATATATAAATATTTCGCCGCCGCCGCCGCCTCCGCCGTGTCTAAGAATTCAGAATTCAACATATATATATATATGTCATATATATGTTATATATATACATATATGTCATTTATATGTTATATATATGTCATAAATATGATATATATATGTATGTCATGTATATATAAGTGTGTGTGTGTGTGTGTGTGCGCGTGTGCCAAAAAAAGTTGTGAATATAACTTGAAAGAATGTGTATTAGTTTACTTATTCCTCATAAAATTCATAAAATAAAAACGGACCTAAAATTTAATATATTGTTTTTAAAAATATGCACAATTTTTCGAAGATAAAATAAATATTAATCAAGTATAACATACACTTTTCAAATATCTATATGTGAAATATACAATAAATCTATATTATATTAAGCTGCTTCCATCAAAAACCTTTCTCCCTTTCTGTGACGTCAATCTATTTGTATGACGTAATTGTCGAAGTGATGATATTTTTTGATAAATAGATGTATCACATGTTTTTTGACGCACTGTTGGGGGTTAATGTTTTTAGTTGCTTTTTTAAAAGGGGTAAAATTTGAAGGGGGAAGGGGTGGTGGTATGGGGTGTACCCTGACCACCTAGACATCGTCTTCAGGAAGTGACAATTTTTTTTGCATATTCAAGCAGGGTGGCACACTACTTACCAGTAGACGATGTCCAGATGACCCGGAGGTCACCCTGACCACCTGGACATCGTCTTCAGGAAGTGACAATTTTTTTTGCATATTCAAGCAGGGTGGCATACTACTTACCAGTAGACGATGTCCAGATGACCCGGAGGTCACCCTGACCACCTGGACATCGTCTTCAGGAAGTGACAATTTTTTTTGCATATTCAAGCAGAGTGGCACACTACTTACCAGTAGACGATGTCCAGATGACCCGGAGGTCACCCTGACCACCTGGACATCGTCTTCAGGAAGTGACAATTTTTTTTGCATATTCAAGCAGGGTGGTACACTACTTACCAGTAGACGATGTCCAGATGACCCGGAGGTCACCCTGACCACCTGGACATCGTCTTCAGGAAGTGACAATTTTTTTTGCATATTCAAGCAGGGTGGCACACTTCATACCAGTAGACGATGTCCAGATGACCCGGAGGTCACCCTGACCACCTGGACATCGTCTTCAGGAAGTGACAATTTTTTTTGCATATTCAAGCAGGGTAGCACACTACTTACCAGTAGACGATGTCCAGATGACCCGGAGGTCACCCTGACCACCTGGACATCGTCTTCAGGAAGTGACAATTTTTTTTGCATATTCAAGCAGGGTGGCATACTACTTACCAGTAGACGATGTCCAGATGACCCGGAGGTCACCCTGACCACCTGAACATCGTCTTCAGAAAGTTACAATTTTTTTTTGCATATTTAAGCAGGGTGGTACACTACTTACCAGTAGACGATGTCCAGATGACCCGGAGGTCACCTTGACCACCTGGACATCGTCTTCAGGAAGTGACAATTTTTTTTGCATATTCAAGCAGGGTGGCACACTACATACCAGTAGACGATGTCCAGATGACCCGGAGGTCACCCTGACCACCTCGACATCGTCTTCAGGAAGTGACAATTTTTTTTGCATATTCAAGCAGGGTGGCACACTACTTACCAGTAGACGATGTCCAGATGACCCGGAGTTCACCCTGACCACCTGGACATCGTCTTCAGGAAGTGACAATTTTTTTACATATTCAAGCAGGTTGGCAATTCAGAAACTTTTAAAGGACGATTTCATTTCTAAAATCTCGGTAGTCTAAAGGTTAAAATGTAAAGTTTCCAAACCGAAAATATAAAAATGTGATTTGTGTTAATAGTACTTTGAGTAATAAATACCAAATACACTATAATTTTTTTTCCTTGAATGAGAATAGAGTACAATCTTGTTTCCAAAACTTTCTTTTCTAAAAAAATGCAAGGTTAAGAAAATACTCATTAGGTATAAAGGAATAGATACATTCCGACCCAGACAGCACTTCATATTGCAGCGATATTGTTGGAATAATGTCATATTGCTACAATATTGTCAACATACATTGTCTGATTTTAGTATTTCATTAATTAATGAACGCATTAATGAGGATAATAATTTAAGCTAAAGAATTGTTGTATTGTCTTATGTTTTGACGAAAATTCGTACTATATTTCGAATTACCTATAACCAAATTTTTTAATTCTTTTGGATTTGTGGGTGAAAATCATCTAACGCGCACAATTGTGTAATAGAGAAATATATCCCATTATATCATATATAAAATTACGAATAATATATTCTAAGTACAATATATGTAATTTAATGTAAGTCAGCCGTGAAACTTGATAAAAGTTGATTTTATTGCCAAGTTTCAGTTGCTTAAAGTTTAAAATATAACGTCCCCTGGCTGTAAGAAGGCCATAATCGCATATTAACTGGTGCGATTATAGGCGTATTTCTTTATTTCAAAAACGGGTTCAAAACTTAATTGTTCATTTTGATAACCACAATTAAAATTAAGTTGAAAATCTGAACATTTACTGATTTTTGAAGTGCACTGAACTTGCTGAACTTTGTAACAAACTTGTTATTAATAATAGCTGTGTTATGATTAATGTCTTTAAAAGTAATTGTATACATAAAACATTTTTCTGACCAGGTGAAATTGTTAACTTTTGGTTTACTTTAGAGGTAAAAATTTCATTTTTAGTATTTCATGATGTTAAGCAAAAAATACGGGCATGTTTTTGTGGTAATTCAGCGGTTACCTTTTTTAATGTAATTTCTCTGGTAGAGTATAATTGGAAAACTAATAAATTTTTAAAACTAATTCATAGAGTAAATTTCAGATAAAGTAACTACATAAAAACAGTATTATTCCGATGTGGAAATTTTGAATGTTAACGTAATAAAATTTAAAAAACAATCTATGTAATCTCCCCTGGCATGTAACATCCCCTGTCCAAATTTCTTTTATAACAAATAATCGATGCTGATCATTACATGCTTTACTGTTTTGACTAAAAATAAACATTATTTCTTAACAATTGTTTTCTCCATTCAAAGGAACTATGCGAGTCCATCAATGGAAATGGAGTAGATGTGTGCCCCAAAAAATTAATTTTAATGAAGTAAGTTGTTACGAATGTAATTTGAATAGACAATGTGAACATTATCAATTAGGGTCGATCTCGTACGAAAATAAAACTCAGAAAAAGAGTAAAATTTTATTTAAGATAAAAGAAGTCACTACTAAAAGAAATAATAAAAATATATAATTTATATTACAAATATAAAAATTATGTTAAATTGATTATATGGAAACATTGCATATATTTTATAAATGGAAGAATTTGTTAATTAATTTTTTTTTGTTATTATCAATTAGGTATAGTTATATTCAATGTATACTCCATAAAATATGTTTATTAAAATTTTCTATCCCTATTACAAAATCTCACGTGAGAAATTGATTTTTTATTATTTAGCAAATTTAAACACCTCTCCAATTGAAATATCACACGAGATTTTGGCATGAAATCTCACTTGAGATTTAACGTGAGATTTTGTATTAGGGATGTATTCAAGATGTTTATGTTTTATATATCAAAATATATGTAATTCCCCTGGAATGTAAAAATTAAAAATCTTCAATACGTTGAGTAAATCAACTGATCCTGTATGCCCACTGTAAACAGGTACTCTAGAAACTGTAATTGGTCCAGAGAAACCAAAAATATATAATTTTTTTCATTTTGTGTTCTTGCATATCACAACGATAAATGTTCACGTTAGATGATTTTCACCCATGTAGGATTGTCAGGTAGCATTACTTTACCCATTTGACAACAACTTGAAAATAATTTATTTTTATTATATTCACATGAAAAATGTTTTGCATGGCAATAATTACAAATTTCAGACATTGTACCTAAATAATTTTCATTTATTAAAGATTCATTAAAATAATTATTTACTATTTTACCATCATACATATTATTTTTATTTTTTTTGTTTACTCTTAAGTTCTGCAATAACATCTAATTTTTTTTTTTAATGAGGAGTAGCATTTTCATTTATTGACTCATTATCATGAACTTGAGTTTTTTAAAAAGTGTTAAAATAGGGTAAGGTGAGGGAATTAAAGGAGGATGGGTAGTTGACCTGGAGGTCATCCTGACCACCTGGACATCGTCCTCGGGAAGTGACATAATTTTTTTGTTTTATAATTTTTTTGTTTAATTTCATTTTCCCTCTGCGATTACAGGCTTGGGACTGACATATATTGTTCATATATTTTGTTCAGTTCATATATTTGTTCAATATATATTGTTCATTTATTTTGAAATTTTGAGTGCTACTCTTTAAAGATGTTGCTTATATGTATATTTGTAAATATTTGAATTAAGTGTGCACTTTAGATATGATTTTTTTTATTAATTAATTTATTTTAACGCTTTGTTAAAAACTTAGCAATATTAGCGCTACGCTTTAAAGGTGCTGCTTCAATTTTTGAATTGTTCTATTGATGATTCATTTTAAAATTTTGAGCGCTACTATTTAAAGGTGCTGCTTATATGTATATTTGTAAATATTTGAATTAAGTGTGCACTTTAGATATGATTTTTTTATTAATTAATTTATATTCAATCCGTACCCCGTTACAATATATATATTTAAAATTGTTTTTTCAAGAATACATAATATATGTATTTTTTCCGTGCGCAAAAAAAAAGTTGTGAACATAACATGAAAGAATGTGTATTTGTTTACTAATTCTTGATAAAACTCATAAAATTTTTAAACGTATACTCAATAGTAATAACGGATCTAAAATTCAATGTAAGGCTTTAAATACAGATGTAAAATTGTTTGAAGATGAAATAAATATTAATCAAGTATAACATACACTTTTCCAAATATCCATATGATATATACAATGGGTTAAAAATTAAATATATTAATTATTGCATTTTTAAGATAATTCTATTATAAACAATTAAATATATTAATTATTGCATTTTAAGATAATTCTATTTTTATACTTTATTTATATTTTAATTACACCTTTTTATAAGTAATTTATACTCCATAATAGTTTTCTGCAATTGAAAGTACTCAAATCAAAAACACCTTTCAAAAAGGTGTCAAAACCCGCAAGTATATGTGTTATTCTAATCAAACTTTGAAAATTGTTATCTGATAAATAAAATTGTTATCTGTCTGATAAATTTTTAAAGTATAAGATAAAAATATCTTTGATTCTAATTCCCATATTTTCTCTACTTATTTATATTTTTATTACACCTTTTCTATATCTAACTTATATTCCATAATATTTTTCTGCAATTGAAAGTATTCAATTCGAAAACACCTTCCAGAAGGTGTCAAAACCCGCAAGTATTGTGCTATTCTAATCAAACTTTGAAAAATGGTATCTGATAAATAAATTATGCAATTCAATCTGACATTGTTATCTGATAAATAAATAATTTTAATTTCTAACTACCTTATTTTATCTATTTCTTTGAATTTTAATGAAACATTTTTATAAATATTACGAAAATTTCGTATAAAAAATTTCTGCAATTGAAAGAATTGAAATCAAACTGAAATCGACAAGTATTTTGAATCGTACCATAAATTTATATTTTATATAAACATTTTATATATATTACTTAAACTTCGTAAAAAGTTTCTGCAATTGAAAGCACTGAAATCAAACTGTAATCGACAAGTATTTTGAACCATGCAAAAATTTCTACCAATCTGAATACAGATTTTTTTATATGAAAAGTATCTTACACTATTATTTTCATTTCTGGCCCTCACATGTTTTACAGTAATAAATAAATAATATTCTAATGATATTAATTTGTGCAAAATTAATTTCTGCAATACTAATAAAATGGACATTTCTTTTTTATTCTTTTAAATAATAAAATAATACTTGCACCACCGTTGGTTAAAACGCTTCATATATGTGTTAATTCTGACTATATTAACTGATGTTACATTTTATAAATAATTACATACATCTTAGCTTTATCTTATTAATTAATTAATTGGTAAAATCATGTAGATTGTATATCCTTAGTTAAGTGAAATAATAATTATTTTACATAACTACTAAGAAAAACTTGCTAATCAGCGACGGAGGTCATACGATGTCTTGGTGAAGAAAGCACTTGTTGAAAATACAGTCGCTAGTGGTGCTTGTATTAATCGGCCGGGGCCGGGAATCAAACCTGGGACCTCCAGATTACGAGTCCGTCGCCCTACCGACCAAGCCATCGCAGGCCTCTTTTAGGAACTTTATTAGATAAAAATAATGATGTCTATTTTATCATTGGTGATGTAGGATATTAAAATTGCCAGATAGTATTGCAATATTTATATATTATTACTCATTGCAGTTTCTTCACGGTATTGTATACTTTCATAAATGTAAAGGAATACATTAGTAAGTCAGAATTAACACATATATGAAGCGTTTAACCAACGGTGGTGCAAGTATTATTTTATTATTTAAAAGAATAAAAAAGAAATGTCCATTTTATTAGTATTGCAGAAATTAATTTTGCACAAATTAATATCATTAGAATATTATTTATTTATTACTGTAAAACATGTGAGGGCCAGAAATGAAAAATAATAGTGTAAGATACTTTTCATATAAAAAAATCTGTATTCAGATTGGTAGAAATTTTTGCATGGTTCAAAATACTTGTCGATTACAGTTTGATTTCAGTGCTTTCAATTGCAGAAACTTTTTACGAAGTTTAAGTAATATATATAAAAATGTTATATAAAATATAAATTTATGGTACGATTCAAAATACTTGTCGATTTCAGTTTGATTTCAATTCTTTCAATTGCAGAAATTTTTTATACGAAATTTTCGTAATATTTATAAAAATGTTTCATTAAAATTCAAAGAAATAGATAAAATAAGGTAGTTAGAAATTAAAATTATTTATTTATCAGATAACAATGTCAGATTGAATTGCATAATTTATTTATCAGATACCATTTTTCAAAGTTTGATTAGAATAGCACAATACTTGCGGGTTTTGACACCTTCTTGGAAGGTGTTTTCGAATTGAATACTTTCAATTGCAGAAAAATATTATGGAATATAAGTTAGATATAGAAAAGGTGTAATAAAAATATAAATAAGTAGAGAAAATATGGGAATTAGAATCAAAGATATTATTAATAAACATTTGAATTTATAACAACTACAAAATTTTAATTTATTTTACAATATCGATAAAATTAGAAAAATACGAATAGTAACATAACCTCTCTTAGCCTAAAGCGACGGATTCTATAGGAGGTGCGTGCACCAATTGGAGCCGTCTGCCGCTCGCATCTCCTTTTTTCAAATACATTGTAATATGCAGATACTGAATCTTGGATGCATTATATGTTTAATACAATAACTAGCTAAAATCCTCACTCGCTCACGCTCGCTCGCTGAAAAATCATTATCTAATAGGTAATATTTAATTAAACTAAAAAATATTTCACTATTTACCTACATTCAATTATTATTTATTAAATTGTACCCATATAGATTTATTATCATATGTATAATAATTAATGAATGTATTATTATTATACGATGAATTAAAATGATAATATTAAAAAAATTGAAATTATCTATAAAAATAATTATTTTTGTATGAAATAGAGTTTAATTATTATTGCAATAGCACTTTTCATAAAGGAATTATTATTGATTTTTATTGTCATGTGATATGTATACATCCTTGGCAAATAATTATTTTATTTATGTAGCAGTATTTCTTTATTTCAAAAACGGGTTCAAAACTTAATTGTTCATTTTGATAACCACAATTAAAATTAAGTTGAAAATCTGAACATTTACTGATTTTTGAAGTGCACTGAACTTGCTGAACTTTGTAACAAACTTGTTATTAATAATAGCTGTGTTATGATTAATGTCTTTAAAAGTAATTGTATACATAAAACATTTTTCTGACCAGGTGAAATTGTTAACTTTTGGTTTACTTTAGAGGTAAAAATTTCATTTTTAGTATTTCATGATGTTAAGCAAAAAATACGGGCATGTTTTTGTGGTAATTCAGCGGTTACCTTTTTTAATGTAATTTCTCTGGTAGAGTATAATTGGAAAACTAATAAATTTTTAAAACTAATTCATAGAGTAAATTTCAGATAAAGTAACTACATAAAACAGTATTATTCCGATGTGGAAATTTTGAATGTTAACGTAATAAAATTTAAAAAACAATCTATGTAATCTCCCCTGGCATGTAACATCCCCTGTCCAAATTTCTTTTATAACAAATAATCGATGCTGATCATTACATGCTTTACTGTTTTGACTAAAAATAAACATTATTTCTTAACAATTGTTTTCTCCATTCAAAGGAACTATGCGAGTCCATCAATGGAAATGGAGTAGATGTGTGCCCCAAAAATTAATTTTAATGAAGTAAGTTGTTACGAATGTAATTTGAATAGACAATGTGAACATTATCAATTAGGGTCGATCTCGTACGAAAATAAAACTCAGAAAAAGAGTAAAATTTTATTTAAGATAAAAGAAGTCACTACTAAAAGAAATAATAAAATATATAATTTATATTACAAATATAAAAATTATGTTAAATTGATTATATGGAAACATTGCATATATTTTATAAATGGAAGAATTTGTTAATTAATTTTTTTTTTGTTATTATCAATTAGGTATAGTTATATTCAATGTATACTCCATAAAATATGTTTATTAAAATTTTCTATCCCTATTACAAAATCTCACGTGAGAAATTGATTTTTTATTATTTAGCAAATTTAAACACCTCTCCAATTGAAATATCACACGAGATTTTGGCATGAAATCTCACTTGAGATTTAACGTGAGATTTTGTATTAGGGATGTATTCAAGATGTTTATGTTTTATATATCAAAATATATGTAATTCCCCTGGAATGTAAAAATTAAAATCTTCAATACGTTGAGTAAATCAACTGATCCTGTATGCCCACTGTAAACAGGTACTCTAGAAACTGTAATTGGTCCAGAGAAACCAAAAATATATAATTTTTTTCATTTTGTGTTCTTGCATATCACAACGATAAATGTTCACGTTAGATGATTTTCACCCATGTAGGATTGTCAGGTAGCATTACTTTACCCATTTGACAACAACTTGAAAATAATTTATTTTTATTATATTCACATGAAAAATGTTTTGCATGGCAATAATTACAAATTTCAGACATTGTACCTAAATAATTTTCATTTATTAAAGATTCATTAAAATAATTATTTACTATTTTACCATCATACATATTATTTTTATTTTTTTTTGTTTACTCTTAAGTTCTGCAATAACATCTAATTTTTTTTTTTAATGAGGAGTAGCATTTTCATTTATTGACTCATTATCATGAACTTGAGTTTTTTAAAAAGTGTTAAAATAGGGTAAGGTGAGGGAATTAAAGGAGGATGGGTAGTTGACCTGGAGGTCATCCTGACCACCTGGACATCGTCCTCGGGAAGTGACATAATTTTTTTGTTTTATAATTTTTTTGTTTAATTTCATTTTCCCTCTGCGATTACAGGCTTGGGACTGACATATATTGTTCATATATTTTGTTCAGTTCATATATTTTGTTCAATATATATTGTTCATTTATTTTGAAATTTTGAGTGCTACTCTTTAAAGATGTTGCTTATATGTATATTTGTAAATATTTGAATTAAGTGTGCACTTTAGATATGATTTTTTTTATTAATTAATTTATTTTTAACGCTTTGTTAAAAACTTAGCAATATTAGCGCTACGCTTTAAAGGTGCTGCTTCAATTTTTGAATTGTTCTATTGATGATTCATTTTAAAATTTTGAGCGCTACTATTTAAAGGTGCTGCTTATATGTATATTTGTAAATATTTGAATTAAGTGTGCACTTAGATATGATTTTTTTTATTAATTAATTTATATTCAATCCGTACCCCGTTACAATATATATATTTTAAAATTGTTTTTTCAAGAATACATAATATATGTATTTTTTCCGTGCGCAAAAAAAAAGTTGTGAACATAACATGAAAGAATGTGTATTTGTTTACTAATTCTTGATAAAACTCATAAAATTTTTAAACGTATACTCAATAGTAATAACGGATCTAAAATTCAATGTAAGGCTTTAAATACAGATGTAAAATTGTTTGAAGATGAAATAAATATTAATCAAGTATAACATACACTTTTCCAAATATCCATATGATATATACAATGGGTTAAAAATTAAATATATTAATTATTGCATTTTTAAGATAATTCTATTATAAACAATTAAATATATTAATTATTGCATTTTTAAGATAATTCTATTTTTATACTTTATTTATATTTTAATTACACCTTTTTATAAGTAATTTATACTCCATAATAGTTTTCTGCAATTGAAAGTACTCAAATCAAAAACACCTTTCAAAAAGGTGTCAAAACCCGCAAGTATATGTGTTATTCTAATCAAACTTTGAAAATTGTTATCTGATAAATAAAATTGTTATCTGTCTGATAAATTTTTAAAGTATAAGATAAAAATATCTTTGATTCTAATTCCCATATTTTCTCTACTTATTTATATTTTTATTACACCTTTTCTATATCTAACTTATATTCCATAATATTTTTCTGCAATTGAAAGTATTCAATTCGAAAACACCTTCCAAGAAGGTGTCAAAACCCGCAAGTATTGTGCTATTCTAATCAAACTTTGAAAAATGGTATCTGATAAATAAATTATGCAATTCAATCTGACATTGTTATCTGATAAATAAATAATTTTAATTTCTAACTACCTTATTTTATCTATTTCTTTGAATTTTAATGAAACATTTTTATAAATATTACGAAAATTTCGTATAAAAAATTTCTGCAATTGAAAGAATTGAAATCAAACTGAAATCGACAAGTATTTTGAATCGTACCATAAATTTATATTTTATATAAACATTTTTATATATATTACTTAAACTTCGTAAAAAGTTTCTGCAATTGAAAGCACTGAAATCAAACTGTAATCGACAAGTATTTTGAACCATGCAAAAATTTCTACCAATCTGAATACAGATTTTTTTATATGAAAAGTATCTTACACTATTATTTTTCATTTCTGGCCCTCACATGTTTTACAGTAATAAATAAATAATATTCTAATGATATTAATTTGTGCAAAATTAATTTCTGCAATACTAATAAAATGGACATTTCTTTTTTATTCTTTTAAATAATAAAATAATACTTGCACCACCGTTGGTTAAACGCTTCATATATGTGTTAATTCTGACTATATTAACTGATGTTACATTTTATAAATAATTACATACATCTTAGCTTTTATCTTATTAATTAATTAATTGGTAAAATCATGTAGATTGTATATCCTTAGTTAAGTGAAATAATAATTATTTTACATAACTACTAAGAAAAACTTGCTAATCAGCGACGGAGGTCATACGATGTCTTGGTGAAGAAAGCACTTGTTGAAAATACAGTCGCTAGTGGTGCTTGTATTAATCGGCCGGGGCCGGGAATCAAACCTGGGACCTCCAGATTACGAGTCCGTCGCCCTACCGACCAAGCCATCGCAGGCCTCTTTTAGGAACTTTATTAGATAAAAATAATGATGTCTATTTTATCATTGGTGATGTAGGATATTAAAATTGCCAGATAGTATTGCAATATTTATATATTATTACTCATTGCAGTTTCTTCACGGTATTGTATACTTTCATAAATGTAAAGGAATACATTAGTAAGTCAGAATTAACACATATATGAAGCGTTTAACCAACGGTGGTGCAAGTATTATTTTATTATTTAAAAGAATAAAAAAGAAATGTCCATTTTATTAGTATTGCAGAAATTAATTTTGCACAAATTAATATCATTAGAATATTATTTATTTATTACTGTAAAACATGTGAGGGCCAGAAATGAAAAATAATAGTGTAAGATACTTTTCATATAAAAAAATCTGTATTCAGATTGGTAGAAATTTTTGCATGGTTCAAAATACTTGTCGATTACAGTTTGATTTCAGTGCTTTCAATTGCAGAAACTTTTTACGAAGTTTAAGTAATATATATAAAAATGTTTATATAAAATATAAATTTATGGTACGATTCAAAATACTTGTCGATTTCAGTTTGATTTCAATTCTTTCAATTGCAGAAATTTTTTATACGAAATTTTCGTAATATTTATAAAAATGTTTCATTAAAATTCAAAGAAATAGATAAAATAAGGTAGTTAGAAATTAAAATTATTTATTTATCAGATAACAATGTCAGATTGAATTGCATAATTTATTTATCAGATACCATTTTTCAAAGTTTGATTAGAATAGCACAATACTTGCGGGTTTTGACACCTTCTTGGAAGGTGTTTTCGAATTGAATACTTTCAATTGCAGAAAAATATTATGGAATATAAGTTAGATATAGAAAAGGTGTAATAAAAATATAAATAAGTAGAGAAAATATGGGAATTAGAATCAAAGATATTATTAATAAACATTTGAATTTATAACAACTACAAAATTTTAATTTATTTTACAATATCGATAAAATTAGAAAAATACGAATAGTAACATAACCTCTCTTAGCCTAAAGCGACGGATTCTATAGGAGGTGCGTGCACCAATTGGAGCCGTCTGCCGCTCGCATCTCCTTTTTTCAAATACATTGTAATATGCAGATACTGAATCTTGGATGCATTATATGTTTAATACAATAACTAGCTAAAATCCTCACTCGCTCACGCTCGCTCGCTGAAAAATCATTATCTAATAGGTAATATTTAATTAAACTAAAAAATATTTCACTATTTACCTACATTCAATTATTATTTATTAAATTGTACCCATATAGATTTATTATCATATGTATAATAATTAATGAATGTATTATTATTATACGATGAATTAAAATGATAATATTAAAAAAATTGAAATTATCTATAAAAATAATTATTTTTGTATGAAATAGAGTTTAATTATTATTGCAATAGCACTTTTCATAAAGGAATTATTATTGATTTTTTATTGTCATGTGATATGTATACATCCTTGGCAAATAATTATTTTATTTATGTAGCAGTACTTATTAATTTGTGTGTTATTGGTAATTTGGTAATAACACTTTTTATACACTGAGAAAAATATTATAATAAATACTAAGAAATCAGTACTAAATCAGCGTGAATTTTTTTAACAGGGTATTGATTTGACACTGATCCTGAATTGATTGAATACTGAATTTTTAAGGGCACATTGCCCTTCTTTAATTGAATAATTTCAAAATTGATACAGTACTGATTCCGTAATGATACAACATTGATTCATTACTGATTTTGTACTAATTCAGTGAGAAATCAGTTTTGCGTTTTGGTGAGAACTTACTACTGAGTCAGTATTGATTTTGAACAATATCAGTAGCTATTATTTATTAATTCCATAATGATTTCATCACAGAATCAATACTGAATCAATAGGAACTTTTTCAACGGGGTTATATTTTGTTTTTAATTAATTCGAAATAGAATGTATATATTGGGGGAACTCCTTTTGTCAATTAAGTACTGCAGAAACATTTAATATTTGGAGATTTAATTATATACTATTCTTACGCAGTTGATCGCAATTTTTATTCACTCGCATATATTTATTCATTACACTTATTAGTCACAAACTTAAATATTATTTCAATTGCTATCATTGCAATACGCTGAACGGAAGATACATTTTCGCACAATAACTAAATATCTTGTTGTTTCTTATATACTAGTTGACACATTTTTGAGCATTTGCGAGAAGAACTGGAAAAATAGAAAATTTTATACACGCCACCTATTGGACGAATGGAGTAATTAGAATATAGCGTTAAATTTTTAATAGCCTTAAATTAAAAAGTCGTCACAAAACAATTGAATACTGAAAAAGAAATGAACGTATACGCGTATATAAAATATTTCTACAATACATATTATACAAATTTTAATATATGTAGTATATACATTCCACTATATATGATGTAAGAACTTTTGTTATATTGATATTAAAATTTGCTATTTACGTAAGATTAATTATAACATTACATATTAAATATTGTAAAACTTTATTTTATAAATTTTATAAAATAACAAAATATAGTATAAATATTTTAATAATTTTTGTCTATATATATAACTAATTTATATAAAAACTCAACCAAATAATTAAATATTGATCATACATATATAATTATAATTTATTTATATATTAGGTAGTTTATGTTATTATGTATTATGGTACTTATAGTATTTATGGTATTAATGTTATTTATATTATTTTATTACTATTTATTATTATTTTTATTATTATCTACTGGAACGCACATTACGAAATTAAAAAAAATCATTTCTTTCTGAAGATGATTTCCAGGTCCCTAATGTTACCTACAGATCATCGCGGCATCATCGACCGGAACGCACATTACGAAATTAAAAAATAAATTAATTTCTTCCTGTAGATGATGTCCAGGTCCCTTATGTTACCTCCAGATCATCGCGGCATCATCTACTGGAACGCACATTACGAAATTTAAAAAAAAATTAATTTCTTCCTGTAGATGATATCCAGGTCCCTTATGTTGCCTCCAGATCATCGAGGCATCATCTATTGGAACAAACATTACGAAATTAAAAAAAAAATATTCCCTTCCTGTTGATAATATCCAGTCCTTCATGTTACCTTTAGTTATAACTGATCGATATAAGCAAATAAATAATCGAGTTAAATAATCGAGGTTTTTTTATAAAAAAGTTAAGCATTATTTCTAATTAAACCGTGTGGTTCCGCGATCAATTTCATTAAAAAAAATTCATTTTTTCGAAAATTCAAGAGAGATAAGAAGAGTTAAAAAATAAAAAGTCTGCCTGTACGGACGTACGAACGTACGCTCAGACTTAAACTTTTAAACCATTAAAAAATTAATTAAATACCTATAAAAAATTCAAACGCTATGTCTAATTATTCCTTTGGGTGCCGCGATCATATTGAATTAAAAAAAATTGATTTTTATAAACTATTTAAAAAAACATAACATAATTTATACTTAAATCGTCATTTAGACAGTATAAAATTTTAATATAATGTGGATGGATGTGGATGTGGATAATATCATTTAATATCTACTTAATGAACTGAATTTTCCTGAATTTCTGAGAATTGATCTACTACTTACATCCTACATTCTAGTAATGTTGTTAATATCTCTTAGTTTATTAACAAAATTATCATAAATTTATAATAATTACTATATATCTTGGAAGGTCCATTACGAAATTAAAAAAAATCATTTCTTTCTGGAGATGATTTCCAGGTCCCTAATGTTACCTCCAGGTTAACGAGGCAACATTTACTGAAAGGCCTATTACGGAATCAAAAAAATATATTTTCTTCCTGTAGTAGATGTCTAGGTCCCTAATGTTACCTCCAGGTCGACGGTGCATCATCTACTGGATCGCCTATTACGAAACCAAAGAAAAAAAATTTTCTTCCTGTGGAAGATGTCCAGGTCGGTAATGTTACCTGCAGGTCATCGGGGAAATATCTACTGAAAGACCTATTGTGTAAAAAAAAAAAAATTTTCTTCCTGTAGAAGATGTTTAGGTCCCCACTGTTACCCATAGGTCGACGGGGCATCATCTACTGGAAGGCCTATTACGAAACCCAAAAAAAAAATTTTTCTTCCTGTAGAAGATGTCGAGGTCGGTAATGTTACCCATAGGTCGACGGGGCATCATCTACTGGAAGGCCTATTACGAAACCAAAAAAAAAAATTTTTCTACCTGTAGAAGATGTTTAGGTACCTACTGTTACACATAGGTCGACGGGGCCTCATCTACTGGAAGGCCTATTACGAAACCAAAAAAAAAAATTTTTCTACCTGTAGAAGATGTTTAGGTCCCTACTGTTACCCATAGGTCGACGGGGCATCATCTACTGAGGGCCTATTACGAAACCAAAAAAAAAAATTCTTCTTCCTGTAGAAGTTGTTTAGGTCCCTACTGTTACCCATAGGTCGACGGAGCATCATCTACTGGAAGGCCTATTACGAAACCAAAAAAAAAAAAAATTTTTTTCCGGTAGAAGATGTTTAGGTCCCTACTGTTACCCATAGGTCGACGGGGCATCATCTACTGGAAGGCCTATTACGAAACCTAAAAAAAAATTTTTCTTCCTGTAGAAGATGTCGAGGTCGGTAATGTTACCCATAGGTCGACGGGGCATCATCTACTGGAAGGCCTATTACGAAACCAAAAAAAAAAATTTTTCTACCTGTAGAAGATGTTTAGGTCCCTACTGTTACACATAGGTCGACGGGGCCTCATCTACTGGAAGGCCTATTACGAAACCAAAAAAAAAAATTTTTCTACCTGTAGAAGATGTTTAGGTCCCTACTGTTACCCATAGGTCGACGGGGCATCATCTACTGAGGGCCTATTACGAAACCAAAAAAAAAAATTTTTCTTCCTGTAGAAGTTGTTTAGGTCCCTACTGTTACCCATAGGTCGACGGAGCATCATCTACTGGAAGGCCTATTACGAAACCAAAAAAAAAAAAATTTTTTTCCGGTAGAAGATGTTTAGGTCCCTACTGTTACCCATGGGTCGACGGGGCATTATCTACTGGAAGGCCTATTACGAAACCAAAAAAAAAAATTTTTTACTGGGGGGCCTATTACGAAACCAAAAAAAAAAAAAATTTTTCTTCCTGTAGAAGATGTTTAGGTCCCTACTGTTACTCATAGGTCGACGGGGTATAATGTACTGGAAGGCCTATTACGAAACCAAAAAAAAAAATTTTTCTTGCTGTAGAAGATGTTTAGGTCCCCACTGTTACCCATAGGTCGACGGGGCATCATCTACTGGAAGGCCTATTACGAAAACAAACAAAAATTTTTTCTTCCTGTAGAAGATGTGGAGGTTGGTAATGTTACCTCCAGGTCATTGAGGCAACATTTAGAGAAAGACTTATTACGAAATAAAAGAAAAAATTTTCTTCCTGTAGAAGATGTCCAGGTCGGTAATGATCCCTCCAGGTCATCGGGGAAATATCTACTGAAAGACCTATTGTGTAAAAAAAAAAAAATTTTCTTCCTGTAGAAGATGTTTAGGTCCCCACTGTTACCCATAGGTCGACGGGGCATCATCTACTGGAAGGCCTATTACGAAACCAAAAAAAAAAATTTTACTTCCTGTAGAAGATGTCGAGGTCGGTAATGTTACCCATAGGTCGACGGGGCATCATCTACTGGCAGGCCTATTACGAAACCAAAAAAAAAATTTTTCTACCTGTAGAAGATGTTTAGGTACCTACTGTTACACATAGGTCGACGGGGCCTCATCTACTGGAAGGCCTATTACGAAACCAAAAAAAAAAATTTTTCTACCTGTAGAAGATGTTTAGGTCCCTACTGTTACCCATAGGTCGACGGGGCATCATCTACTGAGGGCCTATTACGAAACCAGAAAAAAAAAATTTTCTTCCTGTAGAAGTTGTTTAGGTCCCTGCTGTTACCCATAGGTTGACGGAGCATCATCTACTGGAAGGCCTATTACGAAACCAAAAAAAAAAAAATTTTTTTCCGGTAGAAGATGTTTAGGTCCCTACTGTTACCCATAGGTCGACGGGGCATCATCTACTGGAAGGCCTATTACGAAACCAAAAAAAAATTTTTTACTGGGGGGCCTATTACGAAACCAAAAAAAAATTTTTCTTCCTGTAGAAGATGTTTAGGTTCCTTCTGTTACCCATAGGTCGACGGGGCATCATCTACTGGAAGGCCTATTACGAAACCAAAAAAAAAAATTTTTCTTCCTGTAGAAGATGTCCAGGTCGGTAATGTTACCTCCAGGTCATCGTGGCAACATTTAGAGATAGACTTATTACGAAACCAACAAAAAAATTTTTCTTCCTGTACAAGATGTCCAGGTCGGAAATGATCCATACAGGTCATCGGGGAAATATCTACTGAGAAACCTATTACGTAAAAAAAAAAAATTTTTCTTCCTGTAGAAGATGTTTAGGTCCCTACTGTTACCCATAGGTCGACGGGGTATAATCTACTGGGAGGCCTATTACGAAACCAAAAAAAAAAATTTTTCTTGCTGTAGAAGATGTTTAGGTCCCCACTGTTACCCATAGGTCGACGGGGCATCATCTACTGGAAGGCCTATTACGAAAACAAACAAAAATTTTTTCTTCCTGTAGAAGATGTGGAGGTTGGTAATGTTACCTCCAGGTCATTGAGGCAACATTTAGAGAAAGACTTATTACGAAATAAAAGAAAAAATTTTCTTCCTGTAGAAGATGTCCAGGTCGGTAATGATCCCTCCAGGTCATCGGGGAAATATCTACTACAAAACCTATTGCGTAAAAAAAAAAAATTTTTTCTCCCTGTAGAAGATGTTTAGGTTCCTACTGTTACCCATAGGTCGACGGGGCATCATCTACTGGAAGGCCTATTACGAAACCAAAAAAAAAATTTTTCTACCTGTAGAAGATGTTTAGGCTCCTACTGTTACCCATAGGTCGACGGGGCCTCATCTACTAGAAGGCCTATTACGAAACCAAAAAAAACAATTTTTCTACCTGTAGAAGATGTTTAGGTCCCTACTGTTACCCATAGGTCGACGGGGCATCATCTACTGGAAGGCCTATTACGAAACCAAAAAAAAAAATTTTTCTACCTGTAGAAGATGTTTAGGTCCCTACTGTTACACATAGGTCGACGGGGCCTCATCTACTGGAAGGCCTATTACGAAACCAAAAAAAAAAATTTTTCTACCTGTAGAAGATGTTTAGTTCCCTACTGTTACCCATAGGTCGACGGGGCATCATCTACTGGAAGGCCTATTACTAAACCAAAAAAAAAATTTTTTTCTACCTGTAGAAGATGTTTAGGTCCCTACTGTTACCCATAGGTCGACGGGGCATCATCTACTGGAGGGCCTATTACGTACCCAAAAAAAAAAATTTTTTCTTTCTGTAGATGTCCAGGTTGGTAATGATCCCTCCAGGTCATCGGGGAAATATCTACTGAAAAACCTATTATGTAAAAAAAAAAAAATTTTCTTCCTGTAGAAGATGGCCAGGTCGGTAATGTTACCTCCAGGTCATCGGGGAAATATCTACTGAAAGACCTATTACGTAAAAAAAAAAAAATTTTTTCTCCCTGTAGAAGATGTTTAGGTCCCTACTGTTACCCATAGGTCGACGGGGCATCATTTACTGGAAGGCCTATTACGAAACCAAAAAAAAAAATTTTTCTACCTGTAGAAGATGTTTAGGTCACAACTGTTACCCATAGGTCGACGGGGCATCATCTACTGAGGGCCTATTACGAAACCAAAAAAAAAAATTTTCCTACCTGTAGAAGATGTTTAGGTCCCTACTGTTACCCATAGGTCGACGGGGCCTCATCTACTAGAAGGCCTATTACGAATCCAAAAAAAAAAATTTTTCTTCCTGTAGAAGATGTTTAGGTCCCTATTGTTACCCATAGGTCGACGGGACATCATCTACTGAGGGCCTATTACGAAACCAAAAAAAAAAATTTTTCTTCCTGTAGAAGATGTCCAGGTTGGTAATAATCCCTCCAGGTCATCGGGGAAATATCTACTGAAAAACCTATTATGTAAAAAAAAAAAAATTTTCTTCCTGTAGAAGATGGCCAGGTCGGTAATGTTACCTCCAGGTCATCGGGGAAATATCTACTGAAAGACCTATTACGTAAAAAAAAAAAAATTTTTTCTCCCTGTAGAAGATGTTTAGGTCCCTACTGTTACCCATAGGTCGACGGGGCATCATCTACTGGAAGGCCTATTACGAAACCAAAAAAAAAAATTTTTCTACCTGTAGAAGATGTTTAGGTCCCTACTGTTACACATAGGTCGACGGGGCCTCATCTACTGGAAGGCCTATTACGAAACCAAAAAAAAAAATTTTTCTACCTGTAGAAGATGTTTAGGTCCCTACTGTTACCCATAGGTCGACGGGGCATCATCTACTGAGGGCCTATTACGAAACCAAAAAAAAAAATTTTCCTACCTGTAGAAGATGTTTAGGTCCCTACTGTTACCCATAGGTCGACGGGGCCTCATCTACTAGAAGGCCTATTACGAATCCAAAAAAAAAATTTTTCTTCCTGTAGAAGATGTTTAGGTCCCTATTGTTACCCATAGGTCGACGGGGCATCATCTACTGAGGGCCTATTACGAAACCAAAAAAAAAAATTTTTCTTCCTGTAGAAGTTGTTTAGGTCCCTACTGTTACCCATAGGTCGACGGGGCATCATCTACTGGAAGGCCTATTACGAAACCAAAAAAAAAAAATTTTTTTCCGGTAGAAGATGTTTAGGTCCCTACTGTTACCCATAGGTCGACGGGGCATCATCTACTGGAAGGCCTATTACGAAACCAAAAAAAAAAATTTTTTACTGGGGGGCCTATTACGAAACCAAAAAAAAATGTTTCTTCCTGTAGAAGATGTTTAGGTTTCTTCTGTTACCCATAGGTCGACGGGGCATCATCTACTGGAAGGCCTATTACGAAACCAAAAAAAAAATTTTTCTTCCTGTAGAAGTTGCCGAGGTCGGTAATGTTACCCATAGATCGACGGGGCATCATCTACTGAGGGCCTATTACGAAACCAAAAAAAAAAATTTTTCTTCCTGTAGAAGTTGTTTAGGTCCCTACTGTTACCCATAGGTCGACGGGGCATCATCTACTGGAAGGCCTATTACGAAACCAAAAAAAAAATGTTTCTTCCTGTAGAAGATGTCCAGGTCGGTAATGTTACCTCCAGGGCATCGTGGCAACATTTAGAGAAAGACTTATTACGAAATAAAAAAAAAAATTTTCTTCCTGTTGAAGATGTCCAGGTCGATAATGTTACCTCCAGGTCATCGGGGAAATATGTACTGAAAGACCTATTACGTAAAAAAAAAAAATTAATTTCTTCCTGTAGATGATGTCCAGGTCCTTACGGTTACCTCCAGGTCGACGGTGCATCATCTACTGAAGGGCCTTTTACGAAACCAAAAAAAAAAAATTTTCTTTCTGTG
Source organism: Theocolax elegans (assembly GCA_026168455.1). Classification (NCBI taxonomy): domain Eukaryota; kingdom Metazoa; phylum Arthropoda; class Insecta; order Hymenoptera; family Cerocephalidae; genus Theocolax; species Theocolax elegans. The sequence goes on along the minus strand of CM047428.1, from coordinate 51,455,581 downwards.
GCAGATGTCCATGTCGGTAATGTTACCTCCAGGTCATCGGGGAAATATCTACTGAAAGACCTATTACGTAAAAAAAATATTTTTCTTCCTGTAGAAGATGTCTAGGTCCCTACTGTTACCCATAGGTCGACGGGGCATCATCTACTGGAACCCATATTTCGAAATTAAAAAAAAAATATTCCCTTATATATTTGTTGATGATGTCTAATCCTTAATGTTATCTTCAGTTATAACTAATCGACTATAAAAAAGTAAAAAAAGTAAATAAAAAAGAAATTAAACACCGATAAAAAAGTTAAACACTATTTCTAATTAATTCGTGTGGTTTCGCGATCACTTTCATGAAAAAAAAATTCATTTTTTCGAAAATCCATGAGAGATATAAGAAGAGTTAAAAAATAAAAAGCCGCCTGTACGGACGTACGGATAGGTCGACGGGGCATCATCTACTGGAAGGTCTATTACGAAACCAAAAAAAAAAATTTTTCTTCCTGTAGAAGTTGCCGAGGTCGGTAATGTTACCCATAGATCGACGGGGCATCATCTACTGAGGGCCTATTACGAAACCAAAAAAAAAAATTTTTCTTCCTGTAGAAGTTGTTTAGGTCCCTACTGTTACCCATAGGTCGACGGGGCATCATCTACTGGCAGGCCTATTACGAAACCAAAAAAAAAATTTTTCTACCTGTAGAAGATGTTTAGGTACCTACAGTTACACATAGGTCGACGGGGCCTCATCTACTGGAAGGCCTATTACGAAACCAAAAAAAAAAATTTTTCTACCTGTAGAAGATGTTTAGGTCCCTACTGTTACCCATAGGTCGACGGGGCATCATCTACTGAGGGCCTATTACGAAACCAGAAAAAAAAATTTTTCTTCCTGTAGAAGTTGTTTAGGTCCCTGCTGTTACCCATAGGTTGACGGAGCATCATCTACTGGAAGGCCTATTACGAAACCAAAAAAAAAAAAATTTTTTTCCGGTAGAAGATGTTTAGGTCCCTACTGTTACCCATAGGTCGACGGGGCATCATCTACTGGAAGGCCTATTACGAAACCAAAAAAAAATTTTTTACTGGGGGGCCTATTACGAAACCAAAAAAAAAATTTTTCTTCCTGTAGAAGATGTTTAGGTTCCTTCTGTTACCCATAGGTCGACGGGGCATCATCTACTGGAAGGCCTATTACGAAACCAAAAAAAAAAATTTTTCTTCCTGTAGAAGATGTCCAGGTCGGTAATGTTACCTCCAGGTCATCGTGGCAACATTTAGAGATAGACTTATTACGAAACCAACAAAAAAATTTTTCTTCCTGTACAAGATGTCCAGGTCGGAAATGATCCATACAGGTCATCGGGGAAATATCTACTGAGAAACCTATTACGTAAAAAAAAAAAATTTTTCTTCCTGTAGAAGATGTTTAGGTCCCTACTGTTACCCATAGGTCGACGGGGTATAATCTACTGGGAGGCCTATTACGAAACCAAAAAAAAAAATTTTTCTTGCTGTAGAAGATGTTTAGGTCCCCACTGTTACCCATAGGTCGACGGGGCATCATCTACTGGAAGGCCTATTACGAAAACAAACAAAAATTTTTTCTTCCTGTAGAAGATATGGAGGTTGGTAATGTTACCTCCAGGTCATTGAGGCAACATTTAGAGAAAGACTTATTACGAAATAAAAGAAAAAATTTTCTTCCTGTAGAAGATGTCCAGGTCGGTAATGATCCCTCCAGGTCATCGGGGAAATATCTACTACAAAACCTATTGCGTAAAAAAAAAAAATTTTTTCTCCCTGTAGAAGATGTTTAGGTCCCTACTGTTACCCATAGGTCGACGGGGCATCATCTACTGGAAGGCCTATTACGAAACCAAAAAAAAAAATTTTTCTACCTGTAGAAGATGTTTAGGCTCCTACTGTTACCCATAGGTCGACGGGGCCTCATCTACTAGAAGGCCTATTACGAAACCAAAAAAAACAATTTTTCTACCTGTAGAAGATGTTTAGGTCCCTACTGTTACCCATAGGTCGACGGGGCATCATCTACTGGAAGGCCTATTACGAAACCAAAAAAAAAAATTTTTCTACCTGTAGAAGATGTTTAGGTCCCTACTGTTACACATAGGTCGACGGGGCCTCATCTACTGGAAGGCCTATTACGAAACCAAAAAAAAAAATTTTTCTACCTGTAGAAGATGTTTAGTTCCCTACTGTTACCCATAGGTCGACGGGGCATCATCTACTGGAAGGCCTATTACTAAACCAAAAAAAAAATTTTTTTCTACCTGTAGAAGATGTTTAGGTCCCTACTGTTACCCATAGGTCGACGGGGGATCATCTACTGGAGGGCCTATTACGTACCCAAAAAAAAAAATTTTTTCTTTCTTTAGAAGATGTCCAGGTTGGTAATGATCCCTCCAGGTCATCGGGGAAATATCTACTGAAAAACCTATTATGTAAAAAAAAAAAAATTTTCTTCCTGTAGAAGATGGCCAGGTCGGTAATGTTACCTCCAGGTCATCGGGGAAATATCTACTGAAAGACCTATTACGTAAAAAAAAAAAAATTTTTTCTCCCTGTAGAAGATGTTTAGGTCCCTACTGTTACCCATAGGTCGACGGGGCATCATTTACTGGAAGGCCTATTACGAAACCAAAAAAAAAAATTTTTCTACCTGTAGAAGATGTTTAGGTCACAACTGTTACCCATAGGTCGACGGGGCATCATCTACTGAGGGCCTAGTACGAAACCAAAAAAAAAAATTTTCCTACCTGTAGAAGATGTTTAGGTCCCTACTGTTACCCATAGGTCGACGGGGCCTCATCTACTAGAAGGCCTATTACGAATCCAAAAAAAAAAATTTTTCTTCCTGTAGAAGATGTTTAGGTCCCTATTGTTACCCATAGGTCGACGGGACATCATCTACTGAGGGCCTATTACGAAACCAAAAAAAAAAAATTTTTCTTCCTGTAGAAGATGTCCAGGTTGGTAATAATCCCTCCAGGTCATCGGGGAAATATCTACTGAAAAACCTATTATGTAAAAAAAAAAAAATTTTCTTCCTGTAGAAGATGGCCAGGTCGGTAATGTTACCTCCAGGTCATCGGGGAAATATCTACTGAAAGACCTATTACGTAAAAAAAAAAAAATTTTTTCTCCCTGTAGAAGATGTTTAGGTCCCTACTGTTACCCATAGGTCGACGGGGCATCATCTACTGGAAGGCCTATTACGAAACCAAAAAAAAAAATTTTTCTACCTGTAGAAGATGTTTAGGTCCCTACTGTTACACATAGGTCGACGGGGCCTCATCTACTGGAAGGCCTATTACGAAACCAAAAAAAAATTTTTTACTGGGGGGCCTATTACGAAACCAAAAAAAAAATTTTTCTTCCTGTAGAAGATGTTTAGGTTCCTTCTGTTACCCATAGGTCGACGGGGCATCATCTACTGGAAGGCCTATTACGAAACCAAAAAAAAAAATTTTTCTTCCTGTAGAAGATGTCCAGGTCGGTAATGTTACCTCCAGGTCATCGTGGCAACATTTAGAGATAGACTTATTACGAAACCAAAAAAAAAATTTTTCTTCCTGTAGAAGATGTCCAGGTCGGAAATGATCCATACAGGTCATCGGGGAAATATCTACTGAAAAACCTATTATGTAAAAAAAAAAAAAATTTTCTTCCTGTAGAAGATGGCCAGGTCGGTAATGTTACCTCCAGGTCATCGGGGAAATATCTACTGAAAGACCTATTACGTAAAAAAAAAAAAATTTTTTCTCCCTGTAGAAGATGTTTAGGTCCCTACTGTTACCCATAGGTCGACGGGGCATCATTTACTGGAAGGCCTATTACGAAACCAAAAAAAAAAATTTTTCTACCTGTAGAAGATGTTTAGGTCACAACTGTTACCCATAGGTCGACGGGGCATCATCTACTGAGGGCCTATTACGAAACCAAAAAAAAAAATTTTCCTACCTGTAGAAGATGTTTAGGTCCCTACTGTTACCCATAGGTCGACGGGGTATAATCTACTGGGAGGCCTATTACGAAACCAAAAAAAAAAATTTTTCTTGCTGTAGAAGATGTTTAGGTCCCCACTGTTACCCATAGGTCGACGGGGCATCATCTACTGGAAGGCCTATTACGAAAACAAACAAAAATTTTTTCTTCCTGTAGAAGATATGGAGGTTGGTAATGTTACCTCCAGGTCATTGAGGCAACATTTAGAGAAAGACTTATTACGAAATAAAAGAAAAAATTTTCTTCCTGTAGAAGATGTCCAGGTCGGTAATGATCCCTCCAGGTCATCGGGGAAATATCTACTACAAAACCTATTGCGTAAAAAAAAAAAATTTTTTCTCCCTGTAGAAGATGTTTAGGTCCCTACTGTTACCCATAGGTCGACGGGGCATCATCTACTGGAAGGCCTATTACGAAACCAAAAAAAAAAATTTTTCTACCTGTAGAAGATGTTTAGGCTCCTACTGTTACCCATAGGTCGACGGGGCCTCATCTACTAGAAGGCCTATTACGAAACCAAAAAAAACAATTTTTCTACCTGTAGAAGATGTTTAGGTCCCTACTGTTACCCATAGGTCGACGGGGCATCATCTACTGGAAGGCCTATTACGAAACCAAAAAAAAAAATTTTTCTACCTGTAGAAGATGTTTAGGTCCCTACTGTTACACATAGGTCGACGGGGCCTCATCTACTGGAAGGCCTATTACGAAACCAAAAAAAAAAATTTTTCTACCTGTAGAAGATGTTTAGTTCCCTACTGTTACCCATAGGTCGACGGGGCATCATCTACTGGAAGGCCTATTACTAAACCAAAAAAAAAATTTTTTTCTACCTGTAGAAGATGTTTAGGTCCCTACTGTTACCCATAGGTCGACGGGGGATCATCTACTGGAGGGCCTATTACGTACCCAAAAAAAAAAATTTTTTCTTTCTTTAGAAGATGTCCAGGTTGGTAATGATCCCTCCAGGTCATCGGGGAAATATCTACTGAAAAACCTATTATGTAAAAAAAAAAAAATTTTCTTCCTGTAGAAGATGGCCAGGTCGGTAATGTTACCTCCAGGTCATCGGGGAAATATCTACTGAAAGACCTATTACGTAAAAAAAAAAAAATTTTTTCTCCCTGTAGAAGATGTTTAGGTCCCTACTGTTACCCATAGGTCGACGGGGCATCATTTACTGGAAGGCCTATTACGAAACCAAAAAAAAAAATTTTTCTACCTGTAGAAGATGTTTAGGTCACAACTGTTACCCATAGGTCGACGGGGCATCATCTACTGAGGGCCTAGTACGAAACCAAAAAAAAAAATTTTCCTACCTGTAGAAGATGTTTAGGTCCCTACTGTTACCCATAGGTCGACGGGGCCTCATCTACTAGAAGGCCTATTACGAATCCAAAAAAAAAAATTTTTCTTCCTGTAGAAGATGTTTAGGTCCCTATTGTTACCCATAGGTCGACGGGACATCATCTACTGAGGGCCTATTACGAAACCAAAAAAAAAAATTTTTCTTCCTGTAGAAGATGTCCAGGTTGGTAATAATCCCTCCAGGTCATCGGGGAAATATCTACTGAAAAACCTATTATGTAAAAAAAAAAAAATTTTCTTCCTGTAGAAGATGGCCAGGTCGGTAATGTTACCTCCAGGTCATCGGGGAAATATCTACTGAAAGACCTATTACGTAAAAAAAAAAAAATTTTTTCTCCCTGTAGAAGATGTTTAGGTCCCTACTGTTACCCATAGGTCGACGGGGCATCATCTACTGGAAGGCCTATTACGAAACCAAAAAAAAAAATTTTTCTACCTGTAGAAGATGTTTAGGTCCCTACTGTTACACATAGGTCGACGGGGCCTCATCTACTGGAAGGCCTATTACGAAACCAAAAAAAAATTTTTTACTGGGGGGCCTATTACGAAACCAAAAAAAAAAATTTTTCTTCCTGTAGAAGATGTTTAGGTTCCTTCTGTTACCCATAGGTCGACGGGGCATCATCTACTGGAAGGCCTATTACGAAACCAAAAAAAAAAATTTTTCTTCCTGTAGAAGATGTCCAGGTCGGTAATGTTACCTCCAGGTCATCGTGGCAACATTTAGAGATAGACTTATTACGAAACCAAAAAAAAAATTTTTCTTCCTGTAGAAGATGTCCAGGTCGGAAATGATCCATACAGGTCATCGGGGAAATATCTACTGAAAAACCTATTATGTAAAAAAAAAAAAATTTTCTTCCTGTAGAAGATGGCCAGGTCGGTAATGTTACCTCCAGGTCATCGGGGAAATATCTACTGAAAGACCTATTACGTAAAAAAAAAAAAATTTTTTCTCCCTGTAGAAGATGTTTAGGTCCCTACTGTTACCCATAGGTCGACGGGGCATCATTTACTGGAAGGCCTATTACGAAACCAAAAAAAAAAATTTTTCTACCTGTAGAAGATGTTTAGGTCACAACTGTTACCCATAGGTCGACGGGGCATCATCTACTGAGGGCCTATTACGAAACCAAAAAAAAAAATTTTCCTACCTGTAGAAGATGTTTAGGTCCCTACTGTTACCCATAGGTCGACGGGGCCTCATCTACTAGAAGGCCTATTACGAAACCAAAAAAAAAAATTTTTCTTCCTGTAGAAGATGTTTAGGTCCCTATTGTTACCCATAGGTCGACGGGACATCATCTACTGAGGGCCTATTACGAAACCAAAAAAAAAAATTTTTCTTCCTGTAGAAGATGTCCAGGTTGGTAATAATCCCTCCAGGTCATCGGGGAAATATCTACTGAAAAACCTATTATGTAAAAAAAAAAAAATTTTCTTCCTGTAGAAGATGGCCAGGTCGGTAATGTTACCTCCAGGTCATCGGGGAAATATCTACTGAAAGACCTATTACGTAAAAAAAAAAAAATTTTTTCTCCCTGTAGAAGATGTTTAGGTCCCTACTGTTACCCATAGGTCGACGGGGCATCATCTACTGGAAGGCCTATTACGAAACCAAAAAAAAAAATTTTTCTACCTGTAGAAGATGTTTAGGTCCCTACTGTTACACATAGGTCGACGGGGCCTCATCTACTGGAAGGCCTATTACGAAACCAAAAAAAAATTTTTTACTGGGGGGCCTATTACGAAACCAAAAAAAAAATTTTTCTTCCTGTAGAAGATGTTTAGGTTCCTTCTGTTACCCATAGGTCGACGGGGCATCATCTACTGGAAGGCCTATTACGAAACCAAAAAAAAAAATTTTTCTTCCTGTAGAAGATGTCCAGGTCGGTAATGTTACCTCCAGGTCATCGTGGCAACATTTAGAGATAGACTTATTACGAAACCAAAAAAAAAATTTTTCTTCCTGTAGAAGATGTCCAGGTCGGAAATGATCCATACAGGTCATCGGGGAAATATCTACTGAGAAACCTATTACGTAAAAAAAAAAAATTTTTCTTCCTGTAGAAGATGTTTAGGTCCCTACTGTTACCCATAGGTCGACGGGGTATAATCTACTGGGAGGCCTATTACGAAACCAAAAAAAAAAATTTTCCTTGCTGTAGAAGATGTTTAGGTCCCCACTGTTACCCATAGGTCGACGGGGCATCATCTACTGGAAGGCCTATTACGAAAACAAACAAAAATTTTTTCTTCCTGTAGAAGATGTGGAGGTTGGTAATGTGACCTCCAGGTCATTGAGGCAACATTTAGAGAAAGACTTATTACGAAATAAAAGAAAAAATTTTCTTCCTGTAGAAGATGTCCAGGTCGGTAATGATCCCTCCAGGTCATCGGGGAAATATCTACTACAAAACCTATTGCGTAAAAAAAAAAAATTTTTTCTCCCTGTAGAAGATGTTTAGGTTCCTACTGTTACCCATAGGTCGACGGGGCATCATCTACTGGAAGGCCTATTACGAAACCAAAAAAAAAATTTTTCTACCTGTAGAAGATGTTTAGGCTCCTACTGTTACCCATAGGTCGACGGGGCCTCATCTACTAGAAGGCCTATTACGAAACCAAAAAAAACAATTTTTCTACCTGTAGAAGATGTTTAGGTCCCTACTGTTACCCATAGGTCGACGGGGCATCATCTACTGGAAGGCCTATTACGAAACCAAAAAAAAAAAATTTTTCTACCTGTAGAAGATGTTTAGGTCCCTACTGTTACACATAGGTCGACGGGGCCTCATCTACTGGAAGGCCTATTACGAAACCAAAAAAAAAAATTTTTCTACCTGTAGAAGATGTTTAGGTCCCTACTGTTACACATAGGTCGACGGGGCCTCATCTACTGGAAGGCCTATTACGAAACCAAAAAAAAAAATTTTTCTACCTGTAGAAGATGTTTAGTTCCCTACTGTTACCCATAGGTCGACGGGGCATCATCTACTGGAAGGCCTATTACTAAACCAAAAAAAAAATTTTTTTCTACCTGTAGAAGATGTTTAGGTCCCTACTGTTACCCATAGGTCGACGGGGCATCATCTACTGGAGGGCCTATTACGTACCCAAAAAAAAAAATTTTTTCTTTCTGTAGAAGATGTCCAGGTTGGTAATGATCCCTCCAGGTCATCGGGGAAATATCTACTGAAAAACCTATTATGTAAAAAAAAAAAAATTTTCTTCCTGTAGAAGATGGCCAGGTCGGTAATGTTACCTCCAGGTCATCGGGGAAATATCTACTGAAAGACCTATTACGTAAAAAAAAAAAAATTTTTTCTCCCTGTAGAAGATGTTTAGGTCCCTACTGTTACCCATAGGTCGACGGGGCATCATTTACTGGAAGGCATATTACGAAACCAAAAAAAAAAATTTTTCTACCTGTAGAAGATGTTTAGGTCACAACTGTTACCCATAGGTCGACGGGGCATCATCTACTGAGGGCCTATTACGAAACCAAAAAAAAAAATTTTCCTACCTGTAGAAGATGTTTAGGTCCCTACTGTTACCCATAGGTCGACGGGGCCTCATCTACTAGAAGGCCTATTACGAATCCAAAAAAAAAAATTTTTCTTCCTGTAGAAGATGTTTAGGTCCCTATTGTTACCCATAGGTCGACGGGACATCATCTAATGAGGGCCTATTACGAAACCAAAAAAAAAAATTTTTCTTCCTGTAGAAGATGTCCAGGTTGGTAATAATCCCTCCAGGTCATCGGGGAAATATCTACTGAAAAACCTATTATGTAAAAAAAAAAAAATTTTCTTCCTGTAGAAGATGGCCAGGTCGGTAATGTTACCTCCAGGTCATCGGGGAAATATCTACTGAAAGACCTATTACGTAAAAAAAAAAAAATTTTTTCTCCCTGTAGAAGATGTTTAGGTCCCTACTGTTACCCATAGGTCGACGGGGCATCATCTACTGGAAGGCCTATTACGAAACCAAAAAAAAAAATTTTTCTACCTGTAGAAGATGTTTAGGTCCCTACTGTTACACATAGGTCGACGGGGCCTCATCTACTGGAAGGCCTATTACGAAACCAAAAAAAAATTTTTTACTGGGGGGCCTATTACGAAACCAAAAAAAAAATTTTTCTTCCTGTAGAAGATGTTTAGGTTCCTTCTGTTACCCATAGGTCGACGGGGCATCATCTACTGGAAGGCCTATTACGAAACCAAAAAAAAAAAATTTTTCTTCCTGTAGAAGATGTCCAGGTCGGTAATGTTACCTCCAGGTCATCGTGGCAACATTTAGAGATAGACTTATTACGAAACCAAAAAAAAAATTTTTCTTCCTGTAGAAGATGTCCAGGTCGGAAATGATCCATACAGGTCATCGGGGAAATATCTACTGAAAAACCTATTATGTAAAAAAAAAAAAATTTTCTTCCTGTAGAAGATGGCCAGGTCGGTAATGTTACCTCCAGGTCATCGGGGAAATATCTACTGAAAGACCTATTACGTAAAAAAAAAAAAATTTTTTCTCCCTGTAGAAGATGTTTAGGTCCCTACTGTTACCCATAGGTCGACGGGGCATCATTTACTGGAAGGCCTATTACGAAACCAAAAAAAAAAATTTTTCTACCTGTAGAAGATGTTTAGGTCACAACTGTTACCCATAGGTCGACGGGGCATCATCTACTGAGGGCCTATTACGAAACAAAAAAAAAAAATTTTCCTACCTGTAGAAGATGTTTAGGTCCCTACTGTTACCCATAGGTCGACGGGGCCTCATCTACTAGAAGGCCTATTACGAATCCAAAAAAAAAAATTTTTCTTCCTGTAGAAGATGTTTAGGTCCCTATTGTTACCCATAGGTCGACGGGACATCATCTACTGAGGGCCTATTACGAAACCAAAAAAAAAAATTTTTCTTCCTGTAGAAGATGTCCAGGTTGGTAATAATCCCTCCAGGTCATCGGGGAAATATCTACTGAAAAACCTATTATGTAAAAAAAAAAAAATTTTCTTCCTGTAGAAGATGGCCAGGTCGGTAATGTTACCTCCAGGTCATCGGGGAAATATCTACTGAAAGACCTATTACGTAAAAAAAAAAAAATTTTTTCTCCCTGTAGAAGATGTTTAGGTCCCTACTGTTACCCATAGGTCGACGGGGCATCATCTACTGGAAGGCCTATTACGAAACCAAAAAAAAAAATTTTTCTACCTGTAGAAGATGTTTAGGTCCCTACTGTTACCCATAGGTCGACGGGGCATCATCTACTGAGGGCCTATTACGAAACAAAAAAAAAAAATTTTCCTACCTGTAGAAGATGTTTAGGTCCCTACTGTTACCCATAGGTCGACGGGGCCTCATCTACTAGAAGGCCTATTACGAATCCAAAAAAAAAAATTTTTCTTCCTGTAGAAGATGTTTAGGTCCCTATTGTTACCCATAGGTCGACGGGACATCATCTACTGAGGGCCTATTACGAAACCAAAAAAAAAAATTTTTCTTCCTGTAGAAGATGTCCAGGTTGGTAATAATCCCTCCAGGTCATCGGGGAAATATCTACTGAAAAACCTATTATGTAAAAAAAAAAAAATTTTCTTCCTGTAGAAGATGGCCAGGTCGGTAATGTTACCTCCAGGTCATCGGGGAAATATCTACTGAAAGACCTATTACGTAAAAAAAAAAAATTTTTTCTCCCTGTAGAAGATGTTTAGGTCCCTACTGTTACCCATAGGTCGACGAGGCATCATCTACTGGAAGGCCTATTACGAAACCAAAAAAAAAAATTTTTCTACCTGTAGAAGATGTTTAGGTCCCTACTGTTACACATAGGTCGACGGGGCCTCATCTACTGGAAGGCCTATTACGAAACCAAAAAAAAATTTTTTACTGGGGGGCCTATTACGAAACCAAAAAAAAATTTTTCTTCCTGTAGAAGATGTTTAGGTTCCTTCTGTTACCCATAGGTCGACGGGGCATCATCTACTGGAAGGCCTATTACGAAACCAAAAAAAAAAATTTTTCTTCCTGTAGAAGATGTCCAGGTCGGTAATGTTACCTCCAGGTCATCGTGGCAACATTTAGAGATAGACTTATTACGAAACCAAAAAAAAAATTTTTCTTCCTGTAGAAGATGTCCAGGTCGGAAATGATCCATACAGGTCATCGGGGAAATATCTACTGAGAAACCTATTACGTAAAAAAAAAAAATTTTTCTTCCTGTAGAAGATGTTTAGGTCCCTACTGTTACCCATAGGTCGACGGGGTATAATCTACTGGGAGGCCTATTACGAAACCAAAAAAAAAAATTTTCCTTGCTGTAGAAGATGTTTAGGTCCCCACTGTTACCCATAGGTCGACGGGGCATCATCTACTGGAAGGCCTATTACGAAAACAAACAAAAATTTTTTCTTCCTGTAGAAGATGTGGAGGTTGGTAATGTGACCTCCAGGTCATTGAGGCAACATTTAGAGAAAGACTTATTACGAAATAAAAGAAAAAATTTTCTTCCTGTAGAAGATGTCCAGGTCGGTAATGATCCCTCCAGGTCATCGGGGAAATATCTACTACAAAACCTATTGCGTAAAAAAAAAAAATTTTTTCTCCCTGTAGAAGATGTTTAGGTTCCTACTGTTACCCATAGGTCGACGGGGCATCATCTACTGGAAGGCCTATTACGAAACCAAAAAAAAAATTTTTCTACCTGTAGAAGATGTTTAGGCTCCTACTGTTACCCATAGGTCGACGGGGCCTCATCTACTAGAAGGCCTATTACGAAACCAAAAAAAACAATTTTTCTACCTGTAGAAGATGTTTAGGTCCCTACTGTTACCCATAGGTCGACGGGGCATCATCTACTGGAAGGCCTATTACGAAACCAAAAAAAAAAATTTTTCTACCTGTAGAAGATGTTTAGGTCCCTACTGTTACACATAGGTCGACGGGGCCTCATCTACTGGAAGGCCTATTACGAAACCAAAAAAAAAAATTTTTCTACCTGTAGAAGATGTTTAGTTCCCTACTGTTACCCATAGGTCGACGGGGCATCATCTACTGGAAGGCCTATTACTAAACCAAAAAAAAAATTTTTTTCTACCTGTAGAAGATGTTTAGGTCCCTACTGTTACCCATAGGTCGACGGGGCATCATCTACTGGAGGGCCTATTACGTACCCAAAAAAAAAAATTTTTTCTTTCTGTAGAAGATGTCCAGGTTGGTAATGATCCCTCCAGGTCATCGGGGAAATATCTACTGAAAAACCTATTATGTAAAAAAAAAAAAATTTTCTTCCTGTAGAAGATGGCCAGGTCGGTAATGTTACCTCCAGGTCATCGGGGAAATATCTACTGAAAGACCTATTACGTAAAAAAAAAAAAATTTTTTCTCCCTGTAGAAGATGTTTAGGTCCCTACTGTTACCCATAGGTCGACGGGGCATCATTTACTGGAAGGCCTATTACGAAACCAAAAAAAAAAATTTTTCTACCTGTAGAAGATGTTTAGGTCACAACTGTTACCCATAGGTCGACGGGGCATCATCTACTGAGGGCCTATTACGAAACCAAAAAAAAAAATTTTCCTACCTGTAGAAGATGTTTAGGTCCCTACTGTTACCCATAGGTCGACGGGGCCTCATCTACTAGAAGGCCTATTACGAATCCAAAAAAAAAAATTTTTCTTCCTGTAGAAGATATTTAGGTCCCTATTGTTACCCATAGTTCGACGGGACATCATCTACTGAGGGCCTATTACGAAACCAAAAAAAAAAATTTTTCTTCCTGTAGAAGATGTCCAGGTTGGTAATAATCCCTCCAGGTCATCGGGGAAATATCTACTGAAAAACCTATTATGTAAAAAAAAAAAAATTTTCTTCCTGTAGAAGATGGCCAGGTCGGTAATGTTACCTCCAGGTCATCGGGGAAATATCTACTGAAAGACCTATTACGTAAAAAAAAAAAAATTTTTTCTCCCTGTAGAAGATGTTTAGGTCCCTACTGTTACCCATAGGTCGACGGGGCATCATCTACTGGAAGGCCTATTACGAAACCAAAAAAAAAAATTTTTCTACCTGTAGAAGATGTTTAGGTCCCTACTGTTACACATAGGTCGACGGGGCCTCATCTACTGGAAGGCCTATTACGAAACCAAAAAAAAAAATTTTTCTACCTGTAGAAGATGTTTAGGTCCCTACTGTTACCCATAGGTCGACGGGGCATCATCTACTGAGGGCCTATTACGAAACCAAAAAAAAAAATTTTTCTTCCTGTAGAAGTTGTTTAGGTCCCTACTGTTACCCATAGGTCGACGGGGCATCATCTACTGGAAGGCCTATTACGAAACCAAAAAAAAAAAATTTTTTTCCGGTAGAAGATGTTTAGGTCCCTACTGTTACCCATAGGTCGACGGGGCATCATCTACTGGAAGGCCTATTACGAAACCAAAAAAAAAAATTTTTTACTGGGGGGCCTATTACGAAACCAAAAAAAAAATGTTTCTTCCTGTAGAAGATGTTTAGGTTTCTTCTGTTACCCATAGGTCGACGGGGCATCATCTACTGGAAGGCCTATTACGAAACCAAAAAAAAAAATTTTTCTTCCTGTAGAAGTTGCCGAGGTCGGTAATGTTACCCATAGATCGACGGGGCATCATCTACTGAGGGCCTATTACGAAACCAAAAAAAAAAATTTTTCTTCCTGTAGAAGTTGTTTAGGTCCCTACTGTTACCCATAGGTCGACGGGGCATCATCTACTGGAAGGCCTATTACGAAACCAAAAAAAAAATGTTTCTTCCTGTAGAAGATGTCCAGGTCGGTAATGTTACCTCCAGGGCATCGTGGCAACATTTAGAGAAAGACTTATTACGAAATAAAAAAAAAAAATTTTCTTCCTGTTGAAGATGTCCAGGTCGATAATGTTACCTCCAGGTCATCGGGGAAATATGTACTGAAAGACCTATTACGTAAAAAAAAAAAATTAATTTCTTCCTGTAGATGATGTCCAGGTCCTTACGGTTACCTCCAGGTCGACGGTGCATCATCTACTGAAGGGCCTTTTACGAAACCAAAAAAAAAAAATTTTCTTTCTGTGGCAGATGTCCATGTCGGTAATGTTACCTCCAGGTCATCGGGGAAATATCTACTGAAAGACCTATTACGTAAAAAAAATATTTTTCTTCCTGTAGAAGATGTCTAGGTCCCTACTGTTACCCATAGGTCGACGGGGCATCATCTACTGGAACCCATATTTCGAAATTAAAAAAAAAATATTCCCTTATATATTTGTTGATGATGTCTAATCCTTAATGTTATCTTCAGTTATAACTAATCGACTATAAAAAAGTAAAAAAAGTAAATAAAAAAGAAATTAAACACCGATAAAAAAGTTAAACACTATTTCTAATTAATTCGTGTGGTTTCGCGATCACTTTCATGAAAAAAAAATTCATTTTTTCGAAAATCCATGAGAGATATAAGAAGAGTTAAAAAATAAAAAGCCGCCTGTACGGACGTACGGATAGGTCGACGGGGCATCATCTACTGGAAGGCCTATTACGAAACCAAAAAAAAAAATTTTTCTTCCTGTAGAAGTTGTCGAGGTCGGTAATGTTACCCATAGATCGACGGGGTATCATCTACTGGGGGTTCTATTACGAAACCAAAAAAAAAATGTTTCTTCCTGTAGAAGATGTCCAGGTCGGTAATGTTACCTCCAGGTCATCGTGGCAACATTTAGAGATAGACTTATTACGAAACCAAAAAAAAAATTTTTCTTCTTGTAGAAGATGTCCAGGTCGGAAATGATCCCTACAGGTCATCGGGGAAATATCTACTGAGAAACCTATTACGTAAAAAAAAAAAATTTTTCTTCCTGTAGAAGATGTTTAGGTCCCTACTGTTACCCATAGGTCGACGGGGTATAATCTACTGGGAGGCCTATTACGAAACCAAAAAAAAAAATTTTTCTTGCTGTAGAAGATGTTTAGGTCCCCACTGTTACCCATAGGTCGACGGGGCATCATCTACTGGAAGGCCTATTACGAAAACAAACAAAAATTTTTTTTCCTGTAGAAGATGTGGAGGTTGGTAATGTTACCTCCAGGTCTTTGAGGCAACATTTAGAGAAAGACTTATTACGAAATAAAACAAAAATTTTCTTCCTGTAGAAGATGTCCAGGTCGGTAATGATCCCTCCAGGTCATCGGGGAAATATCTACTACAAAACCTATTGGGTAAAAAAAAAAATTTTTTCTCCCTGTAGAAGATGTTTAGGTCCCTACTGTTACCCATAGGTCGACGGGGCATCATCTACTGGAAGGCCTATTACGAAACCAAAAAAAAAAATTTTTCTACCTGTAGAAGATGTTTAGGTCCCTACTGTTACACATAGGTCGACGGGGCCTCATCTACTGGAAGGCCTATTACGAAACCAAAAAAAAAAATTTTTCTACCTGTAGAAGATGTTTAGGTCCCTACTGTTACCCATAGGTCGACGGGGCATCATCTACTGGAAGGCCTATTACTAAACCAAAAAAAAAAATTTTTTCTACCTGTAGAAGATGTTTAGGTCCCTACTGTTACCCATAGGTCGACGGGGCCTCATCTACTAGAAGGCCTATTACGAATCCAAAAAAAAAAATTTTTCTTCCTGTAGAAGATGTTTAGGTCCCTATTGTTACCCATAGGTCGACGGGGCATCATCTACTGGAGGGCCTATTACGTACCCAAAAAAAAAAATTTTTCTTCCTGTAGAAGATGTTTAGGTCCCTACTGTTACCCATAGATCGACGGGGCATCATCTACTGGGGGGCCTATTACGAAACCAAAAAAAAAAATTTTTTCTTCCTGTAGAAGATGTCCAGGTTGGTAATGATCCCTCCAGGTCATCGGGGAAATATCTACTGAAAAACCTATTATGTAAAAAAAAAAAAATTTTCTTCCTGTAGAAGATGGCCAGGTCGGTAATGTTACCTCCAGGTCATCGGGGAAATATCTACTGAACGACCTATTACGTAAAAAAAAAAAAAATTTTTTCTCCCTGTAGAAGATGTTTAGGTCCCTACTGTTACCCATAGGTCGACGGGGCATCATTTACTGGAAGGCCTATTACGAAACCAAAAAAAAAAATTTTTCTACCTGTAGAAGATGTTTAGGTCCCTACTGTTACACATAGGTCGACGGGGCCTCATCTACTGGAAGGCCTATTACGAAACCAAAAAAAAAATTTTTCTACCTGTAGAAGATGTTTAGGTCCCTACTGTTACCCATAGGTCGACGGGGCATCATCTACTGAGGGCCTATTACGAAACCAAAAAAAAAAATTTTCCTACCTGTAGAAGATGTTTAGGTCCCTACTGTTACCCATAGGTCGACGGGGCCTCATCTACTAGAAGGCCTATTACGAATCCAAAAAAAAAAATTTTTCTTCCTGTAGAAGATGTTTAGGTCCCTATTGTTACCCATAGGTCGACGGGGCATCATCTACTGAGGGCCTATTACGAAACCAAAAAAAAAAATTTTTCTTCCTGTAGAAGTTGTTTAGGTCCCTACTGTTACCCGTAGGTCGACGGGGCATAATCTACTGGAAAGCCTATTACGAAACCAAAAAAAAAAATTTTTTACTGGGGGGCCTATTACGAAACCAAAAAAAAAATGTTTCTTCCTGTAGAAGATGTTTAGGTTTCTTCTGTTACCCATAGGTCGACGGGGCATCATCTACTGGAAGGCCTATTACGAAACCAAAAAAAAAAATTTTTCTTCCTGTAGAAGTTGCCGAGGTCGGTAATGTTACCCATAGATCGACGGGGCATCATCTACTGAGGGCCTATTACGAAACCAAAAAAAAAAATTTTTCTTCCTGTAGAAGTTGTTTAGGTCCCTACTGTTACCCATAGGTCGACGGGGCATCATCTACTGGAAGGCCTATTACGAAACCAAAAAAAAATGTTTCTTCCTGTAGAAGATGTCCAGGTCGGTAATGTTACCTCCAGGGCATCGTGGCAACATTTAGAGAAAGACTTATTACGAAATAAAAAAAAAAATTTTCTTCCTGTTGAAGATGTCCAGGTCGATAATGTTACCTCCAGGTCATCGGGGAAATATGTACTGAAAGACCTATTACGTAAAAAAAAAAAATTAATTTCTTCCTGTAGATGATGTCCAGGTCCTTACGGTTACCTCCAGGTCGACGGTGCATCATCTACTGAAGGGCCTTTACGAAACCAAAAAAAAAAATTTTCTTTCTGTGGCAGATGTCCATGTCGGTAATGTTACCTCCAGGTCATCGGGGAAATATCTACTGAAAGACCTATTACGTAAAAAAAATATTTTTCTTCCTGTAGAAGATGTCTAGGTCCCTACTGTTACCCATAGGTCGACGGGGCATCATCTACTGGAACCCATATTTCGAAATTAAAAAAAAAATATTCCCTTATATATTTGTTGATGATGTCTAATCCTTAATGTTATCTTCAGTTATAACTAATCGACTATAAAAAAGTAAAAAAGTAAATAAAAAAGAAATTAAACACCGATAAAAAAGTTAAACACTATTTCTAATTAATTCGTGTGGTTTCGCGATCACTTTCATGAAAAAAAAATTCATTTTTTCGAAAATCCATGAGAGATATAAGAAGAGTTAAAAATAAAAAGCCGCCTGTACGGACGTACGGATAGGTCGACGGGGCATCATCTACTGGAAGGCCTATTACGAAACCAAAAAAAAATTTTTTCTTCCTGTAGAAGTTGTCGAGGTCGGTAATGTTACCCATAGATCGACGGGGTATCATCTACTGGGGGTTCTATTACGAAACCAAAAAAAAAATGTTTCTTCCTGTAGAAGATGTCCAGGTCGGTAATGTTACCTCCAGGTCATCGTGGCAACATTTAGAGATAGACTTATTACGAAACCAAAAAAAAATTTTTCTTCTTGTAGAAGATGTCCAGGTCGGAAATGATCCCTACAGGTCATCGGGGAAATATCTACTGAGAAACCTATTACGTAAAAAAAAAAATTTTTCTTCCTGTAGAAGATGTTTAGGTCCCTACTGTTACCCATAGGTCGACGGGGTATAATCTACTGGGAGGCCTATTACGAAACCAAAAAAAAAATTTTTCTTGCTGTAGAAGATGTTTAGGTCCCCACTGTTACCCATAGGTCGACGGGGCATCATCTACTGGAAGGCCTATTACGAAAACAAACAAAAATTTTTTTTTCCTGTAGAAGATGTGGAGGTTGGTAATGTTACCTCCAGGTCTTTGAGGCAACATTTAGAGAAAGACTTATTACGAAATAAAACAAAAATTTTCTTCCTGTAGAAGATGTCCAGGTCGGTAATGATCCCTCCAGGTCATCGGGGGAAATATCTACTACAAAACCTATTGGGTAAAAAAAAAAATTTTTTCTCCCTGTAGAAGATGTTTAGGTCCCTACTGTTACCCATAGGTCGACGGGGCATCATCTACTGGAAGGCCTATTACGAAACCAAAAAAAAAATTTTTCTACCTGTAGAAGATGTTTTAGGTCCCTACTGTTACACATAGGTCGACGGGGCCTCATCTACTGGAAGGCCTATTACGAAACCAAAAAAAAAATTTTTCTACCTGTAGAAGATGTTTAGGTCCCTACTGTTACCCATAGGTCGACGGGGCATCATCTACTGGAAGGCCTATTACTAAACCAAAAAAAAAATTTTTTCTACCTGTAGAAGATGTTTAGGTCCCTACTGTTACCCATAGGTCGACGGGGCCTCATCTACTAGAAGGCCTATTACGAATCCAAAAAAAAAATTTTTCTTCCTGTAGAAGATGTTTAGGTCCCTATTGTTACCCATAGGTCGACGGGGCATCATCTACTGGAGGGCCTATTACGTACCCAAAAAAAAATTTTTCTTCCTGTAGAAGATGTTTAGGTCCCTACTGTTACCCATAGATCGACGGGGCATCATCTACTGGGGGGCCTATTACGAAACCAAAAAAAAAATTTTTTCTTCCTGTAGAAGATGTCCAGGTTGGTAATGATCCCTCCAGGTCATCGGGGAAATATCTACTGAAAAACCTATTATGTAAAAAAAAAAAATTTTCTTCCTGTAGAAGATGGCCAGGTCGGTAATGTTACCTCCAGGTCATCGGGGAAATATCTACTGAACGACCTATTACGTAAAAAAAAAAAATTTTTTCTCCCTGTAGAAGATGTTTAGGTCCCTACTGTTACCCATAGGTCGACGGGGCATCATTTACTGGAAGGCCTATTACGAAACCAAAAAAAAAATTTTTCTACCTGTAGAAGATGTTTAGGTCCCTACTGTTACACATAGGTCGACGGGGCCTCATCTACTGGAAGGCCTATTACGAAACCAAAAAAAAATTTTTCTACCTGTAGAAGATGTTTAGGTCCCTACTGTTACCCATAGGTCGACGGGGCATCATCTACTGAGGGCCTATTACGAAACCAAAAAAAAAATTTTCCTACCTGTAGAAGATGTTTAGGTCCCTACTGTTACCCATAGGTCGACGGGGCCTCATCTACTAGAAGGCCTATTACGAATCCAAAAAAAAAATTTTTCTTCCTGTAGAAGATGTTTAGGTCCCTATTGTTACCCATAGGTCGACGGGGCATCATCTACTGAGGGCCTATTACGAAACCAAAAAAAAAATTTTTTCTTCCTGTAGAAGTTGTTTAGGTCCCTACTGTTACCCGTAGGTCGACGGGGCATAATCTACTGGAAAGCCTATTACGAAACCAAAAAAAAAAATTTTTTACTGGGGGGCCTATTACGAAACCAAAAAAAAAATTTTTCTTCCTGTAGAAGATGTTTAGGTTCCTTCTGTTACCCATAGGTCGACGGGGCATCATCTACTGGAAGGCCTATTACGAAACCAAAAAAAAAATTTTTCTTCCTGTAGAAGTTGTCGAGGTCGGTAATGTTACCCATAGATCGACGGGGCATCATCTACTGATGGCCTATTACGAAACCAAAAAAAAAAATTTTTCTTCCTGTAGAAGTTGTTTAGGTTCCTACTGTTACCCATAGGTCGACGGGGCATCATCTACTGGAAGGCCTATTACGAAACCAAAAAAAAAATGTTTCTTCCTGTAGAAGATGTCCAGGTCGGTAATGTTACCTCCAGGTCATCGTGGCAACATTTAGAGAAAGACTTATTACGAAATAAAAAAAAAAATTTTCTTCCTGTTGATGATGTCCAGGTCGATAATGTTACCTCCAGGTCATCGGGGAAATATGTACTGAAAGACCTATTACGTAAAAAAAAAAATTAATTTCTTCCTGTAGATGATGTCCAGGTCCTTACGGTTACCTCCAGGTCGACGGTGCATCATCTACTGGAGGGCCTATTACGAAACCAAAAAAAAAAAATTTTCTTTCTGTGGCAGATGTCCATATCGGTAATGTTACCTCCAGGTCATCGGGGAAATATCTACTGAAAGACCTATTACGTAAAAAAAATATTTTTCTTCCTGTAGAAGATGTCTAGGTCCCTACTGTTACCCATAGGTCGACGGGGCATCATCTACTGGAACCCATATTTCGAAATTAAAAAAAAAAATATTCCCTTATATATTTGTTGATGATGTCTAATCCTTAATGTTATCTTCAGTTATAACTAATCGACTATAAAAAAGTAAAAAAAGTAAATAAAAAAGAAATTAAACACCGATAAAAAAGTTAAACACTATTTCTAATTAATTCGTGTGGTTTCGCGATCACTTTCATGAAAAAAAAATTCATTTTTTCGAAAATCCATGAGAGATATAAGAAGAGTTAAAAAATAAAAAGCCGCCTGTACGGACGTACGGATGTACGGACGTACGCTCAGACTTAAACTTTAAAACCAATAAAAAATTAATTAAATACCTATAAAAAAGTCAAACACTATGTCTAATTATTCCTCTGGGTGCCGCGATCATATTGAATTAAAAAAAAATAAATTTTACAAACTATTTAAAAAAATATAACATAATTATACTTAAATCGTCATTTTGACAGTATAAAATTTTAATATAATGTGGATTTGATTTATTGAAAGCTTGAAAACGGAGTAAAGGCATATTATTAATAAACTTTTGAAGTTTAAACAATTACAAAGAAAACATAACCTCTCTCAGTCTAAAGCGACGGATTCGATAGGAAGTGCGTGATTGTTTAATTAGAAATATTTCATAGCATAATTAATAAACATTGTATCAATAAACATTAATAGTGTATTATTAATAAACATTTTATGTGTATAACAAGTACAAAATTAGAAATGGTGTCAAAATATTGTTAAAATTTGAAATGTACGAATTTTAACATATCCTCTCTTAGTTTACAGCAACTGACTCTATAGAAGTTGCACACAACTATTCGGAACGTCTGTATTTCCGTTCAAGTAAACCCATTCGCGCGCTCAGGGGCTGGGAAGATAGTCGACCAGACGGGACGTAAAATACGACTAGCCTCGTAGATCCTTATATATTTAAATATATATATATATATAAGGATCTAGGAAGTTAGACGAATTTCACGTCCCGTCTGGTCGACTAGCTTGGTAGGCTCTAACGCGCGGATTTTTTTACTAACACGAGAATTATCGAAGGCTATTATTGTTATAAATAAAATATTTAATTTTCCGGAACTAATCAACATAGTATTTATTATACCGCTTTTATGCAATGACAGCCCAATTGAAATAAGTTGAAATAAATATACAATTCATATAGAATGCGCTAATACATCTCTGTAGGATCTACAAGACTAGTAGATT
This sequence comes from Theocolax elegans, assembly GCA_026168455.1. NCBI lineage: Eukaryota > Metazoa > Arthropoda > Insecta > Hymenoptera > Cerocephalidae > Theocolax > Theocolax elegans. Next base: position 51,433,437 of record CM047428.1, on the reverse strand, counting down.
TTCAAGTCACGTCCGGTCGACTAGAATCCTTGCCCTGACCGTGCAAAATAATTTTACTTGCACGCAAATACAGACGGCCGAATCGGTACACGCACCTCTTATTGAATCCGACGCTTTAGACTGAGAAAAATTATCAATTAATTATAATTTTTCAAATTTTAACGATATTTTAACACAATTTCAGTTTTATGTACTTGTTATACACCTAAATTGTTAATCAATAATATGCCTCTACCCCAATTTCAAGCTAACAATAATTTAAATAATTGTAGTAAACAAATAATACACCCAAGATTCAGACTCTGCATATTACAATGTATTTGAAAGTAGGAGGTGTGAGCGCCAGACGGCGCGAATCGGTGCACGCACCTCCTATAAAATTAGTCGCTTTAGACTGAGAGAGGTTATGTTTCTATTCGTATTTTTCTAATTTAATCGATATTGTAACATGAACTGATATTTTGTAATTGTTATAAACTTCAAATATATATTAAAAGTAGACCTCTATCGTTTTCAAGCTGTCTACAAATCAAATAATTTTATTAAACAAATAATACACCCAAAATTGATGGTCTGCATATTACAATGTATTTGAAAGTTACTGGTGCGTGCGGCAGACGACTCGATTTGGTGCACGCACCTCCTATAGAATCCGTCGCTTTAGACTGAGAGAGGTTATGTTTCCATTCGTATTTTTCAAATTTTTAGCAAAATTTAGAACGCTTTTAAATTTTGTAATTGCTATAAACTAAAAATATATATTTATAATATACCTCGACGTCCATTTCAAGCTGACAATAATTTAAATATTTGTAATTAATTAAATAATACACCCAAGATTCAGTGTCTGCATATTACAATGTATTTGAAAGTAGGAGGTGTGTGCGCCAGACGGCTCCAATCGGTGCACGCACCTCCTATAGAATCCGTTGCTTTAGACAGAGAGAGGTTATGTTTCCATCCGTAATTTTCAAATTTTTAGAAAATTTTTAAATTTTGTAATTGCTATACACTAAAAATATATATTAGTAATATGCCTCGACTTCCATTTCAAGCTGACAATAATTTAAATATTTGTACTTAGTTAAATAATACACCCAAGATTCACTGTCTGCATATTACAATGTATTTGAAAATAGGAGGTCCGTGCGGCAGATAGCTCGAATCGGTGCACGCACCTCCTATAGAATCCGTTGTTTATTCCGCCAAGAATGCGTTTATCGCTATCCTGTGTAAGGTGCGAATGTTAATTTATTAAAAAAGAATTTTCTGAATTTGTACCATTTAAAAATATTATTCCTAAGCTACAATATTTATGAATATGTGTAAACTAATTTTGACAAACTTTAATATGGTGGAAATGTTCAGCAATGCCACCTATTGATGCTTTTTTAAACTACGTAGCTAAACTTTTTCTTACTCTTGCGTCTACTAAATTACACATTTTTAGAAGGAATGTATATCGTTTTTATTTTTCATTTAATTTTTTATTCGATTATTTATCCTTCTAGTTTTTGCTGAAAAATGAATCTTAGATAATGTAAGATATTGCCTCTACTACGTTTTTTGATGCTTGTAATTGCAACCTGTATTTATTTTCATCGCAAATATGTAGTACCAGCTTCCCAACGTCTTTGTACCAATCGTATTTTTCTATTTATTTCTTGTTTGTGCACTTTTGACTGTTTGTTTAGTGTTCCAACATTTACCAATATCGTGAAATTGTGCGTCTGCACTGTATTTGTTAGAAATCTATCCACTTTCTACAAAATTCAATCTAATCGTTGTTGCCTGTTAACTAAGAGTGGTTATGTTTGAGATCGTATTTTTCAAATTATGAGCACATTTTAACACAAATTAAACTTTTGTACTCATAATTTATTTAATATATGTATTACAAATATGCTTCCACTTCGTTTATAGATTGTCATTGTATTAGATAATAGTAATTGGAGAAATAGTGCGTGTAATATACAGGTGTCGGCATAGTAGGATTTAATTCAGGTATAGAATACCCTTAAAGTTGTTTGATAGTTTTTATTAATTAATATATTTTCAGATCCTTGTTTAAAATAAACATATTGTTTATCTTGAAGATGTACAGCTAAACTATATTTTGTGGGATACTGATAGTGCAATTTAAATTCTTTTAAACGATAGAAGGCTTATTCTGGTGAACAAATATTTCATATTTCGTCATAATTTAGGATGTCTTTTTGCGTACTTTCAATTTGTTCATTATTTGTTTCTGTATTACTGAATTTTATTAAAGCTGTATCTGGGCCTTTGTAAAGATATTTAAATAAATATTTTATTGATTTGATTGTACTACATATTTCTACGTTTATATGAGATTAAAGTTATAGAAGTAGATATGGGTTATATGGAACAACAAAAGTGTTGGAGTAAGTTATTTTTATGCCATTATTTCGTCTACGGTAAATCGGATAACTATTATGAGATATTTGTGGTTTTGAACTAAAGCATTTAGGATAAATTTTGTACAGTATGTTTTACTTTCATTCATGCATACACTATTTTTATTCTGATTTCCACAAGGACCATGAATCATATTTTGCTTTACTAATTCGGGTAGTTCTGGAAACTTATTTTTATCGGGAATTTCAGCATATATGAAATTCTCAATTTGATCTGTATTTCGTATTTTGTCTTTTTCATCTAACCAAAATAACATATGAATGTGAGGTAATCCTCGTTTCTGAAATGCATTTACATAAATATAAGAATTAACTTTACCAAAAATTTTGATTTTCAATAATTCGTCCATTAATACTTTTACTTTCAGTTCAAATACTCGTATCAGATCTGGTCTATCAAGAGTAATTTTATATTCTAACGAATTTTCCGTAATCTCTCTCCACTGAGGATTACATGTCATTGTCAGAAAAATGTCTGGTTTCATATTATTTTGCGTTATAGTTGTTGCATCTAAAAAGTTTTGTTGCATTGCAAGTTGATCCATTAAACCCTTATATTTACCTGTTCGTAAATTATGCTGATCTTTTCTAATATTTTCGACTTTAGCCCATGAATTAAGAATAAGTTGGATAGATAATCTTTTGAGATTTGTATGATTGAAGCGCAAACAGATCGGCCAGATGCCATATTATTTAATAATTTACAAAGAACCAGGACACGGCTAATCAAGTCGTGCCCTGGAAGCGAAGAGAGATTGGCCAGATGCCATGTATATATCTAGAGCCGGAGTACAACTAATCAAGTTGCTACCCGGATGCGTAGAGAGATTGGCCATATGCCTTTTAGATATACAATTCAAATACAAATCAAATTAATCTGTATGAATTCTCATATGATTCGAAAGTGCACAATTTGAGGCGTGGAGCTCGTATCAATCAATCAATGGCAAAACAGACGGAGACCACGCCAATGATATAAACAGCACATACAAGATTAAAATTATAAATTGAATTAATCACGTAGATAGCATGGGCATAAGCATGCATGTAAATATTGTAAATATTGTATATATTGTAAATAGTAGGGAACGGAAAAGTTAGTTCTTAAGTCTTGTCCTTGTCGTCGTAGTCGTCGTATATCTTCTCGTAGGCTCTCTCCAAGTTACCGCATATTTTCTCTCTCGCAACCTCTCTCATCTGTTTTGCGATTTTGCGATTTAACACTTTTACATATTATATATACATAAAACTCGTTGCTCTGGGTCGAAGTTGCCAAAAGCATTTACCAGACAAGATTATGCCCCCTTCCACTAAGGTGAAAAAGGTGAGGGCCATGAATCGAAAGAGACGAGGCACAGCCGAACGTTCTCGCATCGAACGCGCTAACGCGGAACCGGCCGGCCAGCCCTCTCACGGTACCGATGGAGTGTTCAAAACTGACGGAAACGCCCAAGAGCCACCAAACTCGAAGGCGGGACTAAAGGTGAGAATACTCCAACTGAACATGGGTAGATCGAGGGCCGTCACAGACGAAACTCGAATTCGAATGGCCATAACAGGGATTGACCTCGCTCTAGTCCAGGAACCCTATGCGCCGAAAGGCACACTAACAGGGATGGGACTTAGCTTTGGTACAATTACAGGTGCCAGGCCCGATCAAACAACAGCGGCAGCTGTGATCCACAGCTCTGGCACCTTAACGTACACAAGGGTCTCCCAGTTCTGCTCAACCCATTGCGTCTGCTCCATGGTGAGCGGCGCATTTGGACATTTCTACGTGGTCAGCTTATACTGGCAACTCAGGGACTCTGTAGAGAGACACCTGGTGCAGTTACGACACATTCTGTCCTCGCTGAAGGATCAAAAGATTCAAATAGCGATGGATGCGAATGCTAAGTCGTCCTGGTGGGGCTCGCCAGTAAATAATGGCAGGGGTCGAGTTCTCGAGGACTTTGTTCTTGAGCATGACCTGACTGTGATGAATCGGGAGGGGCAACCGGCCACCTGCGTAAGTTCGAGAGGTAAAATCTTCATCGACGTAACGCTGGCGACCAAGAGCCTCAAACCTTTCGTCACGGGATGGTCAGTCGAAGATTGGTCAACGAGCGATCATAGACCAATCCATATCGTTGTCGACTTCGAAAGGAAGACCGAACGCCGACTAAGGGTACTTGAACCACGATTCAATACCTGAAAGGCAGATTGGGAAGCCTTTTAAGAAGCACTTAAGGTTGAAAAGTCGCGCCTCTCGGACATGCTGATCAACTCTGAAGACGACGTTGACAAATACGTCAATGCGTTAGAAGAGGCGATCATCAAGGCATGTAAGAAGGCGATCCCCATGATGAGGAGATTTTTCAAATCGTCCCCATGGTGGAATCCGAGGCTGACACATCTCAGAGGTAAAGTTAAGCGTTTAGAACGCAAATGGCTTTCCCAGAGCATAGGAAGCGGGACGACTGAGATCAGGAAACTAAGAAGGCACAAGAACACGCTTTCCCTCATGCGGAAAGCAAAGACCAAATACAAGTCCGAAATTACGAGATCCAAAAAGGAGAGCTGGAAACAGTTCGTCAGCCGGGAAAGCGAGAAGGACGTATGGAGACTTCCATACAGGCTCACTTCAGGCAAGGTACGAATGACGAAGGCTTTCAACACTGTAACAGGAGCTAAAGGATCCACAATGACTTGGAAAGAGACCTGTGACGCTCTACTAAACACTCTAGTGCCAGACGATGACATATCGAAGGAGACGGACTTTCACGTTGAAAAACGTAGAGCCTGTCTCGGAGGGCTTGACTCCCAGGAGACACCTCCCTTCACGCGGCTTGAAATAGTTCAAGCAATCTTTGAGAACAAGAACGGGAAGAGTCCAGGCACGGACAGAGTGGAAGTAGAAGTGCTCAAGAAGTCAACTCCATTGCTAGACGAGATCGACAAACTATTCAATGCCTGTTTGAGGTATGGTGTCTTTCCCAAGAGATGGAAGGAAGGAATGCTGATCACTATACTTAAATCGCCTGACAGAGATGAGCAGGAAATGAAGTCTTATAGACCGATTTGCCTGCTCAGCGTCATGGGTAAAACCCTTGAACGCCTCATTATAAAAAGGCTTAAAGAACAGCAACAGGACGAGCCAGGGCCTATAGGTATCTAAACATCCGGAGATCAGTTCGGATTCAAATCCGGACTGTTGACGGAGGATGCCATCATGAGGCTCAGACAACTTGTCCAATGCAGCGAAAGTTCTTATGTGATGGCGTTCCCCCTAGACATCTCGGGGGCATTCGACAATTTGTGGTGACCGAGCATCCTTAGTGAGCTCAAGAGTCGAAAGTGCTCAGCAAGTTTGTTTAATTTGTTGTCGAACTATCTTCAGGACAGGGAGGTTTGCATCAAAGCAAACTTCGAAGAGTCCAGGAAGAAAGTGACCAAATGATGCCCCCAGGGATCGATTTTCCGTTCGATGTACCGTTTCGGGAAAAGCGAAGACCCGAGATGTAACTGTGGTCTCGAGCAAACTTCAGACCATATACTCTTTGACTGTCCCCGTGTAGCTAAGAGCAGACAACCACTCATCGATGTGGTTCACAGGTATGGCCACTCGTGGCCATGTGATCCTTCGGTGTTGGTTGACCGCATAGAGATCTATCGGGCGTTTACCAAATTCGCCCGAGAATTCGTTCTCCCCTCAGATCGGAACTCCGAGGACGGTGACAGCGATGATTGCGAAGTTACTCCACCAACACCAAATTGGAATGAAAGGGTAAGTATAAGTGTTTCTAGAAAGAGGCACTTCCCTGGTTCATTGTGAAGCCGTGTACAGTGAAGCTGGTTAGACTGTCTCACCAGGATCTCCAGTCTGTACATCGAGCTTGAAAGGCATCCCCAAAGTCGGGATCGCCTGTTCGAACCCGATTAAGGGAATTGTCAGAACCCTCGACTTTGAACGGCCTCGTGTGAACGACGAGAACAGAGGGTTCAGACACGTCAAAGGATGCAAAGGAATTTCTCCTACAAATTGCATGCATTCGAACGTTAGGCCACCTACCGCAAAACCTCCCTGGGGATCTGGGGAGTAATAGAAAGATATGTCTCGGCATGTCGACAGTTGGACCAGGATGACTTTACTCTGGTACGCGGGGACTGGGTACGAGCCCCACGTTTACGTACCTCTGTGTCAAAGTGAAACGTCGACGTGTCCCAGGAGGGTTGGACTCTGCGTGGTATGTGGTTGCAAGCAGGCTTGACGAGTAAAGCATGGTTGACCCGGATGCTGCTTATGTTCGAAAGCGGAAGACGGCGGGGAGCTAAACACCGCCGCATCCCTACCGAGGATTACGGCTCTAGGCTAACCGTCGTAAGGCGGCGGGCTATCGTAAAGAGTTTCGGTACACTAACTAGTGGCCTCTCATCGAGGTTAATCGATGTCATAGGAGGCTTTCAGAGAGTTTCACTTTTCGAACGCATCGGGGAAGCTTTAGGCACCATCGCCGACAAGGGAAACCGACCAATTGTGAAGCTTAGATGACGAGGGCTTGCGGGGCAGGAAATACTGTGGATTGATGCGGTGACACTGCCCCAAGGAAAGACTCTAGTACAGTCATAGAATACATGTAGGAGTTGCCTTTGTTGTATTGTGATCTTCGTGTATCTGTAATGTGTCGAGCTTGTCGATCGTCACAACTGAAATTTCTTTCATTCGGCCGACCATATCTGCTGTGGTTTCTGTTAAAGTCTGTTCTTGAGTTACCTGTATGTCGTGATGTGCGGTGCATATTGATATTGCGTTCGAAATGCACATTACTTGTTTGATTCCATTCTGGATAGTTGGATGGCTTGGATTTGCTTTGATTTTCGTTTGGATTATATACGATTTTATTGGTGCGTACGTTCCATTTTAATGTTTACCTACTCTTTTGCAATAGTCACATAGGAAGGTTTCAATCTTTTTTTTTGCGGCAGTCCTGTTCTACATGAGTGCTGCTTTGGCAATACGTGTATCTTTTTCTCCTAATGCCTCGGACAGCATTTTCATTATTGTGACGGTGTTTGCTGGATATTGACTAGTGGTGAATTGCGATGTATCTGATTGCTCTTGTAAGGAAGAATTCTTTCGTGCTCTTTATTTGTTAAGGATTTATGTCGTTCGCTACGAACTTGATGGTCTAATGGATGAGTTAACCCAAACATGAATTGCTGCAAGGCTTCGCTATTAGCATTTCTCCGAGGAGTGGCTCGATCATTGGAGTCCAGTGTAGATGCCGATTCGCATATAGTCAACACTCGGTTGTTTAGTTTCTGTACTCGATTGACAATTCTGATTTGCGCAATTACATCATCGGCGATACCTACATTGCTATATTGCATTGTGAGGTTAGCTAGAGGTCCTTCTAAACTCTCGTAACTGGCGAGGCGTGATCTATAACCTTCAGCAGCCCTTCCGGTGAGCTTGTTAGCCAATGTTAGTAGGATGTACCTTTCGTACTCCTTTCCGTGTGCGCTAAGTACTTGTCTTGTCGCGGTGAAGAATAGGTTTAAATTATCTGTGTCGCCGCTAAAGGTCGGGATTAAAGCTGTTGCTTGAGATATTGTCAGCTGAGCTAAGAGTGGATTCATGGTAGGTATTGGTGGATTGTATTGGAGGGGTTGCGCTTGTGTTGGATCGAATGTGTGCAATGTGAGTATGTGTGGGTTCCGTGGTGTGATTATGTCGTCGGTGTATATGTGTTAAATTGTGGTGTTTGGTTATGTGTGTAGCCTCCAGTAATTGGTTTTGAGCAGCCTGTATGTCGCGTAGCGTGCGCTCTAGCAGCACGAGATTCGTCCACGGCGTTTGTGCAGTTATGGGTGCATGGGAACCTTCAGTGGTCGGATCTGACTGTGGTTCTTTTAGCAGTTGTGTTTTATTTGTAACGCTGCTCGTGGAGTCGATAGCTGCGAAATTTGGATTATAAAACGGTGACTGTAATTGTCCATTTGATTGGTCTGAATTGAATGTATTTGGGGGTTGCATATTCGTAATATTTTATCTGAATTCGGTCTGTGAGTTTTCGACAACGTGTGCGGTTAAAGGTTCTATTTTTGGCGGTGCGGATGTGGTGCTATTGCTTAGGTGTTTAGTTAAGAAAAATTTTGTTTTGATGAGCGCTTAATTGTTCGAAAATTTTATTTATTTTCTTAAGGTCGCCAGAATTTATAGTTGATTTGAGGTCCTCGATGCTACCCACCGACCGGACCGAAGGAAGGCAAATTTCTCGTGTTTTGGGTGTGGCGCCGGTAGATGCTAAGTTTTTTTCACTACGACTCCTACCGAAAAATCAGGATGACGGCATATTTAATGTTGAAAATTTGTTATATTTTTATTGTTTATATTTGTTGTTTTTATATTGCAACTAATAGACGATGCACAAACTGACAATTTATATTGTAATGATAATATAAGGATGATATTATAATCGCAAGTATGTATTTATATTTTTTTATTAGTATCTGTTTACTAGTAATTCGTGGATATTTTCGTGATTAATTATTTTGTGTGCTGGAGTTCGTATAATAGCACGATTGCAAGATGTATCGATAAGTTGAATAAGCGCGCGCAATGGCAAGGAGTTCTCACAATTTATAAAGTTTTCTACTTACAGAATGCTGACTAACTATAATTGAATCATTGTGTCACTGTGTCACTAATGTATATGGCGTCAGTTCAATGGACATTGACGACAGATGTTTTCTGTGCTGGTTACGTTGAAGATGTCCTTCCAGCGGTGGAGCAGGTGCTCGTGATGGGGCAGATGCCCTATAATGATGAACGTTGTCTATGATAAGCAATGCTTTTTGAGACGAGCAATGCTGTGACTGGTAGATTCCTTTGGATGCGTATATGCAGTGTGTAACGTGTCCCTTCGTTCTTCAGAACAATAGTTTTTTCGGCGATTCTTCTGATAGTCCCCACAAGGGACGCCAATTTTTCTGTTACGTATGTAGTTTGGGTGGAACTATCGTTGATTCGTCTAATCGACGAACTCTAATGAAGAATCGGATTATCACTTGTAATTCTTTTATTAATACTGAAGGAACCGTCAATAGTGTGTGTTGACTTGTCGCTTCGCGCTCTTGTTCTGATCTATTTTGCCGCGCCCGAGTTGGTGCTCCCGTTCCCCGCTGGCAATTCTCTGCCGTTGTCATCAATGATTTCGGCGGGTCAATGCGCTTCCCGTGCTGACGGAGCGCGTGTAGCTATGGTTCGGGAGTTTTTCAATTTCGGTCGTTGATACAAGCCGGCCTAGAATCATACGTGACAATTTTTAAAAACGAAAACAAATATAATAACTAAAAGCCGTTTCAAAATACGAAAGATTAGAAATAATATTTATATGGTTTATTTAATAAAAATAATAATTATACATGGTTACTGTTTATGCAAAACCACACATTCATAGACTTTAGATAAACTCGTAAAATGACAAACAATAATCAAGCTCATTCAGAAAAGAGAAAAATTGTCAGCTGGAGACCTACGCCGGTTAGCCGGCCGCGTAGGCTATATTCGTGGGTGTGTAAGGCTAGGAATCGTTTTTCCGGGGGGATTAACTCCATTTAAATATCAGTCGATTGACTGAACAAAGTAACAATGGATTTTTCGATATTGATAAATAACAAATATTATTTATATTCATTATTTATTGATAAATATTATTTATTTGTTGAAGCAAAAAGATAACGAATAAATAAAGGCATTTCAAAAAGCTTAAATGACAAAATGTTTATATTGTTTATTTAATAAAAAAATAATTATTTTATTTTGTTATTGTTTAATACAAACTCAGATATCTATAGACTTTAGATATATTTTTAAAAACGAAAACAAAAAATATTGATTAAAAACCGTTTCAAAATACGAAAAATTACAAATAATATTAATATGGTTTATTTAATAAAAATAATAATTATACATGGTTACTGTTTATACAAAACCACACATTTATAGACTTTAGATAAATTCGTAAAATGACATGTATTCTATGACTGTACTAGAGTCTTTCCTTAGGGCAGTGTCACCGCATCAATCCGCAGTATTTCCTGCCCCGGAGCCCTCGTCAACAAGCCCCACAGCTCGTCGGTTTCATTCGTCGGCGATGGTGCCTAGAGTTTCCCCATCGAAAAGTGAGACTCTCATGAGAGCCCCTATGGCATCGGTTAACCCCGATGAGAGGCCACTAACTAGTTAGTGTACCGAAGCTCCTTACTACAGCCCACCGTTTCCGTTCGACCTAACGGTTAGCCTAGAGCCGTAATCCTCGGTAGGGATGCGGCGGTGTTTAGCACCCCGCCGTCTTCCGCTTTCGAACATAAGCGGCATCCGGGTCAACCATGCTTTACCCGTCAAGCCTGCTTGCAACCACATACCACGCAGAGTCCAACCCACCTGGGACACGCCAACGTTTCACTTTCGACACAGAGGTACGTCGACGTGGGGCTCGTACCCAGTCCCCGCGTACCAGAGTAAAGTCATCCTGGTCCAACTTTCGACATGCCGAAACATGCCTCCCTATTACTCCCCGGATCCCCGGGGAGGTTTTGCGGTAGGTGGCCTAACGTTCGATAAGAATGCAATTTGTAGGAGAAATTCCTCTGCATTCTGTGATGTGTCTGAACCCTCTGTTCTCGTCGTTCACACGAGGCCGTTCGAAGTCGAGGGTTCTGACGGTTCCCTTAATCGGGTTCAAACAGGCGATCCCGGCTTTGGGGATGCCTTTCAAGCTCGATGTACGGACTGGAGATCCTGATGAGACAGTATAACCAGCTTCACAGTACACGGCTTCACTCTGGATTGCCAGGGAAGTGGCCTCTTTCTAGAAACATTCGACCTTTCCCTTTCATTCCAACTTGGTGTTGGTGGAGTAACTTCGCAATCATCGCTGTCACCGTCCTCGGAGTTCCGATCTGAGGGGAGAACGAATTCTCGGGCGAATTTGGTAAACGCCCGATAGATCTCTATGCGGTCAACCAACACCGAAGGATCACATGGCCACGTGTGGCCATACCTGTGAACCGCATCGATGAGTGGTTGTCTGCTCTTGGCTACACGGGGACAGTCAAAGAGTATATGGTCAGAAGTTTGCTCGAGCCCACAGTTACATCTCGGGTCTTCGCTTCTCCCGAAACGGTGCAGATAAGACTTAAAAGACCCGTGTCCCGTGAGGAACTGCGATGTGTAGTGGTTCGGCCGTAACCAACTCTTTCTAGTCCTGTCATGTACAGAGCGGATGAACTTGTGCGTGGTAGACCCCTTGTCTGTAGAGTCCCATCTCCTCTGCCACTCGTTCAAAAGTTCCTTACGGACTTTTCTTTTGGCTTCAGAGATGTCACTTTCGAATGTTCTACTGTCTGGGTCCACTTCGATACGCACGTCGTTCACGAGGACGGATCTGCTCCGCCTGATGTGGTAATGAGCTGCTCTTTCCTTCAACACTAGGTCGATGGGCAGAGCAGCAGAGATCACCTGAAGTGCCTCATGGGAGACGGTGTTATACGCTTTCGAAAGCCAGATAAGAGTCCGTCTTTGCAAAGATGCAAGCTTCTTCTTTCCAGCTGTATCAACATCGCTCCACCACCCAGCAGCTGCATACGCAACTATGGGGGTAAATAGGCACTTGTACACCAGGCTGAGGGATCTATTTTTCATCCCCCAATTCGCGCCAGAGATCTGTGATAAGCGACCAAGTAGGTCGTACCACTTAGATTCGATGATTTGGATGTGCTTCGTTACTCCGAACCTTTCTTGAAAGGTTACACCAAGGTACTTCATATCTTTTAGCATTTTGATCGTTTGCCCCTTCAGTTGAACCTTTGGGGGTTTGCGAGCATCGAGTCGTCCTTTCAATAATATCATACCCGATTTCGGGATCGATATGTCCAGTTTGTGTTGTTCGCACCAGGTTTCGACAATGTCCATCATTCTTTGGCCATGTTCTTGGAGCTGTGTACGGGTTTCGCCTTCGACTAAGGTGATTATGTCGTCGGCGTACGCAATTGCGTTAAACCCGTTCCTGTGCAGCTCTCTGAGTAAGGTGTCATAATCGAGATTCCAGCCGATTGGGCCGAAAATCGATCCCTGCGGGCATCCTTTGCTCACCTTCTTTCGGACCTCTTCGAAGTCCGCTCTGATGCAGACTTCTCGGTCCTGAAGGTAATTCGAGAGCAAATTAAACAGACTTGCTGGGCACTTTCGACTCTTGAGCTCACTGAGGAGACTCGGCCACCACAAGTTGTCGAACGCCCCTGAGATGTCTAGAGGGAACGCCATCACATAAGAACTATCGCTACTTTGGACTAATTGCCTGAGCCTCATGATGGCATCCTCCGTCGACAATCCGGATTTGAATCCGAATTGATCTCCGGATGTCTGGATACCTGTAGGCCCTGGCTCGTCCTGTTGCTGTTCTTTAAGCCTTTTTATTATGAGGCGTTCAAGGGTTTTACCCATGACGCTGAGCAGGCAAATCGGTCTGTAAGACTTCATCTCCTGCTCATCTCTGTCAGGCGATTTCAAAAGAGTGATTAGCATTCCTTCCTTCCATCTCTTAGGGAAGACACCATACCTCAAACAGGCATTGAACAATTTGTCGATTTCGTCTAGCAATGGTAATGACTTCTTGAGCACTTCTACTTCCACTCTGTCCGTGCCTGGACTCTTCCCGTTCTTGTTGTCAAAGATTGCTTGAAATATTTCAAGCCGGGTGAAGGGAGGTGTCTCCTGGGAGTCTAGCCCTCCGAGACAGGCTCTGCGTTTTTCAACGTGAAAGTCTGTCTCCTTCGATACGTCATCGTCTGGCACTAGAGTGTCTAGTAAAGCGTCACAGGTCTCTTTCCAAGTTGTTGTGGATCCTTTAGCTCCTGTTACAGTGTTGAGAGCCTTCATCGTTCGTACTTTGCCTGAAGCGAGCCTGTATGGAAGACTCCATACGTCTTTCTCGCTTTCCCGGCTGACGAACTGTTTCCAGCTCTCTTTCTTGGACCTCGTAATCTCGGACTTGTATTCGGTCTTAGCTCTCCGCATGAGGGAGAGTGTGTTCCTGAGCCTTCGTTGTCTCCTCCTGACCTTAGTCGTCCCGCTTCCTGTGCTCTGAGTTAGCCATAAGCGCTCTAGACGCTTGACCTTACCTCTGAGATGTGTCAGCCTTGGATTCCACCATGGGGACGATTTAGAAAATCTCCTCTTCATGGGGATCGCCTTCTTACATGCCTTGATGATCGTCTCTTCTAACGCGTCGACGTATTTGTCGACATCGTCTTCCGAGTTGATCGGCATGTCGAGAGGCGCGACTTTTCGGCCTTGAGGGCTTCTTGAAAGGCTTCCAGTCTGCTTTTCGGGTATTGAACCGTGGTTCTAGTACCCTTTGCAGACGCACGGGTTGCCTTCCGAAGTCAACAACGATATGGATTGGCCTATGATCGCTCGTAGACCAATCTTCTACGACTTCTTGAGCACTTCTACTTCCACTCTGTCCGTGCCTGGACTCTTCCCGTTCTTGTTGTCAAAGATTGCTTGAAATATTTCAAGCCGGGTGAAGGGAGGTGTCTCCTGGGAGTCTAGCCCTCCGAGACAGGCTCTGCGTTTTTCAACGTGAAAGTCTGTCTCCTTCGATACGTCATCGTCTGGCACTAGAGTGTCTAGTAAAGCGTCACAGGTCTCTTTCCAAGTTGTTGTGGATCCTTTAGCTCCTGTTACAGTGTTGAGAGCCTTCATCGTTCGTACTTTGCCTGAAGCGAGCCTGTATGGAAGACTCCATACGTCTTTCTCGCTTTCCCGGCTGACGAACTGTTTCCAGCTCTTTCTTGGACCTCGTAATCTCGGACTTGTATTCGGTCTTAGCTCTCCGCATGAGGGAGAGTGTGTTCCTGAGCCTTCGTTGTCTCCTCCTGACCTTAGTCGTCCCGCTTCCTGTGCTCTGAGTTAGCCATAAGCGCTCTAGACGCTTGACCTTACCTCTGAGATGTGTCAGCCTTGGATTCCACCATGGGGACGATTTAGAAAATCTCCTCTTCATGGGGATCGCCTTCTTACATGCCTTGATGATCGTCTCTTCTAACGCGTCGACGTATTTGTCGACATCGTCTTCCGAGTTGATCGGCATGTCCGAGAGGCGCGACTTTTCGGCCTTGAGGGCTTCTTGAAAGGCTTCCCAGTCTGCTTTTCGGGTATTGAACCGTGGTTCTAGTACCCTTTGCAGACGCACGGGTTGCCTTCCGAAGTCAACAACGATATGGATTGGCCTATGATCGCTCGTAGACCAATCTTCTACTGACCATCCCGTAACGAAAGGTTTGAGGCTCTTGGTCGCCAGCGTTACATCGATAAAGGTTTTACCTCTCGAGCTTACGCAGGTGGCCGGTTGCCCCTCTCGATTCATCACAGTCAGGTCATGCTCCAGAACAAAGTCCTCGAGAACTCGACCCCTGCCATCATTTACTGGCGAGCCCCACCAGGACGACTTTGCATTCGCGTCCATTGCTATTAAGATCTTTTGATCTTTTAGCGAGGATAGAATGTGTCGTAGCTGCGCTAGGTATCTCTCTATCGAGTCCCTGAATTGGCAGTATATACTGACCACGTAAAAATGTCCAAATGCGCCGCTCACCATGGAGCAGACGCAATGGGTAGTACAAAACTGGGAGACCCTTGTGTACGTTAAGGCGCCAGAGCTGTGAACCACAGCTGCCGCTGTTGTATGGTCGGGCCTGGCGCCTGTAATTGTACCAAAGCTAAGTCCGAAACCTGTTAATGTGCCTTTCGGCGCATAGGGTTCCTGGACTAAAGCGAGGTCGAGCCCTGTTTTGGCCATTCTACATCGAGTTTCGTCTGTGACGGCCCTCGACCTACCCATGTTTAGTTGGAGTATCCTTACCTTCAGTCCCGCCTTCGAGTTTGGTGGCTCTTGGGCGCTTCTGTCGGTTTGGACTCCTTTTGTACCGTGAGAGGGCTTGCCGGCCGGTTTCGCGTTCGTGCGTTCGATACGCGAACCTTCGGCTATGCCTCGTCTCTTTTGTGTCATGGCCCTCGCCTTCTTCACCTTAGTGGAAGGGGGCATTTTCTTGTTCAGTAAGTGCTTTTGGCAATTTCAACCTAGAGCAACGAGTATGTATAGTATATATATAAAAAGTATAAAATAATCGCAAAATCGCAAAACAGACGAAGAGGTTTTGTGTGAAAATATGCGGAGCTTGGAGAGAGCCTACGAGAGAGATGTACGACGCAACGACGACAAGGTGACAAGACTTCTTACTATCTAACTTTTCCGTTTCCTACTATTTACAATATGTACAATATTTACAATATTTACACGCATGCTTATGCCCATGCGATCTATGTGATTGATTTAATTTGTAATCTTAATCTTGTATGTGCTGTTCATATCATGGGCGTGGTCTCTGGCTATTTTGCCTTTGATTGATTGATATGAGCTCCACGCCTCAAACTGTGCACTTTCGAATCATATGAATTCACACAGATTAGTTGGAATAGTTAGATTTGATTTTTATAATTTGTATATTTACAAGGCATATGGCCAATCTCTCTACGCATCCGGGTAGCAACTTGATTAGTTGTACGCCGGCTCTAGATATAATATGTACATGGCATCTGGCCGATCTGTTTGCGCTCCCGGGGCACTTGCTTGATTAGCCGTGCCCCGGCTCTGTGTATATACAAGATTTCGTGCTCTTAGGTCTATCTGTCCGAGGACAGTTTTATTATTTACAAGATTAAGGCTAGGTATGGTTGCCTGCCTTTAACGTCATGATCGGTAAATGGTACGTGGTCAGTTGTGGGGAGCCAAGGCATACTGCATAGGCTATTGGATCGCACATCAAGACCTTCGTTGGGTTCCTCGTATCATTGGAGCTCCCTTCATTAGTCTATCCATGCTATTCGAATTTCCGGGTCCGTTTCAGTCTGCCGTTCGAAAAGACTTACTAAGCATCCGACCTGGTAAAGCCTTAATACGCTTCAAGTGTCTTTAGGACTCTTTACTTGTACATAGCTAAACTGGGTCAGTATGCGGGACTTCTACTCGTCTCTGGATTTGTCTTCCCGACATCATTCTCTCCGCCACTTTCGAAAATTTCTACAAATAGAAAAACCCAGCCATCCGGCCGGGTAATAAATTTCTACAAATAGAAAAACCCAGCCATCCGGCCGGGTATAATATGTACTTTGTATACCCGAAGGTATAAGTCCTGTTCGGAGAGGACAATGCTTCGAGACGATCTCTCGACGAGTATACTAACTCACAACTGAAAATCGAAAGGATCAATTCGACGAGATACTTCGGCGAACCTACTAATTCTCGGCTTTAAAGATACTTTACGAAGTACGTTGTTCAACCCTACATTGTGCTTCGGAGGTTCCTTGCTTTTGGGAGCTGCTATGACTCCGGCCGAGGCCCTTTACCCACAGTGGTGGACCCATCGCTTGCTAGGCGATAGGCGGAAATTTATTATCTACCCGAGTAAACCCGAGTTACCTGGACCATTTTCAAGAAACAACTTTCTGCACAATGCTGGTTTCGCCCTTTCGAGGCGTGTGGAACGTATTCCTAAGGAATTTCCCCTCAGTTGATCTCCTGCTTTGGCTTGCCAGAGACTGAGTTGAGTCCTTAAGGTACGTTGAACTCCACAATGATTTTCGAAGGCATTTTTAGGCTGTTCCCACCCCGGTATACACCGAGCCGGAACAATACAAAGAGAGTCCGGCCAAATGGGTTTTCGACTACACTCACTTTCGACAATAGTGTAGTCGGCATGATCAGGCTCGGAGCTTGACGCTCTTAATGCCTTCTCGTGCGAGTTATGGTGCATCGAACCTACGTAAGGAAACGTCGGGAGAAATACATTTAAAAGCCTGGAAGGCTTCCCGTCATTCGATAACACACCTCTGTGAGACATCTCGGCAGTTGCGGTCTGGGGTAAGGTCTTCCATGACTGCGGTCGCTCTGATGAATAGTATAGTCGCCAACGGCATATGAACAATAACCAAGCGTATAGTATATCGAACACTGCATGTTGGACAGTTGATCGCGAAACAACACAACTTCGAGGCGCACTAGTGGCAATCCTCTTCCTCCACTATCGCAGGAGGTAAAATTCGAACTCTCGGAACTGGGGGCCGAGTTACACACCCTCTCCCAACTCAGGAAATCTGAGAACAGGATTCCGCCAAGTTCGTAAAATGACAAACAAAAATCAAGCTCGTTTTAAAAAGAGAAAAATTGTCAGCTGGAGGCGTACGCGGCCGGCTCGCGCGTAGAGTCGTCAGGATAGCCGGCCGCGTAGGCTATATTCATGGGTGTGTAAGGCTAGGAATCATTTTTCCGGGGGGACTAACTTGATTTAAATATCTGTCGATTGACTGAATAAAGTAGCAATGGGCTTTTGGATATTGATAATTTACAAATATTATTTATATTCAATATTTACTAATAAATATTAATTATTCATAATTACTGTTTTATTGAATACTATGCATCTATAGCATTTAGAGATATTTGTTGAAATAAAAAGATAACGAATAAATAAAGCCATTTCAATAAGCAAAAATGAAAAAATGTTTATATTGCTTAATGAATAAAAAAATTATTATTTTACTTTTATATATTTTGCTTAAACTCTATAATAGTTTTTATTAATTTCCACAAAACTGATAACAAGGAAACTTCTTTTTTTTTATCTTCTTTATATAAAAAATGACTATCCTTCGCGTGATTTACATCAATAGATAAACAATTTTATAGAATAATAATAATTCATTTGTGCAAAATTAATTTCTGCATAACTATAAAAAATAATTTCTCTCTTTTTTATGCTTTTTAAATAAAATAATACCTGCACCACCATTGATTAAGTATTTCAATCGAGTTATTTTAGACCTACTAATATCCTCTTATATCGATGATAATTAGTAGGTTATCGTGTAAAATAATATGGTCAAATTAAGCATTCTAATGTTTTACATCTGAACTAAAATGTATTTTCGATATATTATTAATTAAACTGTGTAAAAACATTCTACAATTGAAAGCGCTAAAAGCAAAGTAGAAGCGACAAGTATTTCTCTTTATCTGCAAGTGAAAGAACTGAAATCAAACTGGAATCGACAAGTATTTTAATCCAAGCCATAGATATATTTTAAATACATTTTAAATAAACATTTTTATATATATTACTTAAACTTCCTAAAAAGTTTCTGCAATTGGAAGCACTGAAATCAAAACAGAAGTGACAAATATTTCTCTTTATGGTGTTTTTCGAATCACACATTTAAAATTGTTATATATCTGATATATTTTAAAGTATGAGATAAAAATATCTTTGATTCTAACTCCCATATTTTCTCTACTTATTTATATTTTAATTACACCTTTTCTATATCTAACTTATTTTCCATAATATTTTTTTGGAATTGAAAGTATTAAATTCGAAAACACCTTCCAAGAAGGTGTCAAAACCCGCAAGTATTGTGTTATTCTAATCAAACTTTGAAAATTGTTATCTGATAAATAAATTCTGCAATTCAATCTGACATTGTTATCTGATAAATAAATAATTTTAATTCTAACTCTCTTATTTTATCTATTTCTTTGAATTTTAATTTAACAATTTTTTAAATATTACGAAAATTTCATATAAAAATTTTCTGCAATTGAAAGAACTGAAATCAAACTGAAATCGACAAGTATTTTGAATCGTACCATAAATTTATATTTTATACAAACATTTTTATATATTTTTGGGTAGAATTAACGATTGCTTTAACGAGTCAATTTGATTGTCTAATTGCACAACGTTTCGGAGACATATTTGTCTCCATCTTCAGATGCTAAACTTTATTAATAATAATTACTAATATTAAATACATAATGGTCAACAACAAAAAGATTTTTACCTTAACATTACACAATGCGTTTATCAACTTGTCATTAATTCACCATGTCATTTTGTATCTATGATTATTTACAATAAATTATTAATTATTTATTATAGCAACAAGAATGAATAATTAATTAACTAAACACTCACAGAAGTTGGAAAGCAATAAGAGTCAAATTTTTTCTTCCTTTTCATTTCAATTACAATTAGTACTCAATTAAAACTCGAAAATTAAATAAATTAAGTAAAATTAAATAATTTAAATAAATTAAACCAATAAACAAACAATTCCAAATATCACAACAGAAATAAAACTTCAATTGATCTCCACGAACTCAGTTTTTTATTTTGTGCCGACGTTTCGGACGTTTTTTTAACCGTCCCTTTTCAAGGCTATACAAAACAACGCTCATTAAATTTACAATTTGCACAGATTAATAAGGCAACAATAATAAAACACACTTAGTACATAATCTTACCAATAAAAAAGGCGCAGAGATGTTAAGTTTGCATATTGGCTAGAACACAATCCTCCATCGATATCGCACAACTATCAAATTTAATTAAATAAAAATTAATATTAAAAATTAAAAACCGAATATAAACTAAAAGAGAAGAAATATTAAACAATTAAAATTAAAAGGTCTTATTACCTTCGCACAACCCTCCACTTTACTTGTTGAAAAGAAAACGAGGACCTCCCCGAAGGGAGTCCTGTACACTAGTGAGACTTATATACTAATTATAAACATCGTCTAACCGCTTACAATACATTTCAGCATATACATATACCAATGTGTACATATATACATATAATATATGTACAACGTGTATACGAACAAGTACACACTTACAAACCGTATCAAAATAATAATAATAAAAGAGCAAATATATTGCGGGGCCAAACGAACTGAAACTTCTCTCATGCTGATTCTATCATGCTCTCATCTTGATGTGTTCAGTCTCTGGGTATGGGGGGATTATGCGACGCATGGAGGTGGCACGTCTTATGAGCTGCCGGGGGGAATCCTAGTAGGCTTGGGTGTAACAAGCCGAGTGTGTTACTTCTTCGCGGCGCGTGGTTGCCTAATACATGAGAGAAGTTTCAGTTCGTTTGGCCCCGCAATATATTTGCTCTGTTATTATTATTATTTTGATACGGTTTGTAAGTGTGTACTTGTTCGTATACACGTTGTACATATATTATATGTATATATGTACACATTGGTATATGTATATGCTGAAATGTATTGTAAGCGGTTAGACGATGTTTATAATTAGTATATAAGTCTCACTAGTGTACAGGACTCCCTTCGGGGAGGTCCTCGTTTTCTTTTCAACATGTAAAGCGGAGGGTTGTGCGAAGGTAATAAGACCTTTTAATTTTAATTGTTTAATATTTCTTCTCTTCTAGTTTATATTCGGTTTTTAATTTTTAATATTAATTTTAATTTAATTAAATTTGATAGTTGTGCGATATCGATGGAGGATTGTGTTCTAACCAATATGCAAACTTAACATCTCTGCGCCTTTTTTATTGGTAAGATTATGTACTAAGTGTGTTTTATTATTGTTCCCTTATTAATCTGTGCAAATTGTAAATTTAATGAGTGTTTTTTTGTATAGCCTTGAAAAGGGACGGTTAAAAAAACGTCCGAAACGTCGGCACAAAATAAATAACTGAGTTCGTGGAGATCAATTGAAGTTTTATTTCATTAAACTATTTTTTGGACGAACAATAAATTCTTTTACCATCTATATCACAACAGAAAACAATATAAATTATACACGGAACGAAACATTCACTGTGAAAGCTGTATACGACTGAAAACAATTTAAATTCAAACATAAATATGACTAGAAAAATGATCGATAATATAGAAACCTATATAGTTAACTGAGTAAATGGTAATCGGTAATCCAGAAAATTATAAAACGCGCAATATTTGAAACCAATTAAAACTATTTATGTCAGAAGAAAAATTTTATATAAAGTAAATATGAGTTAAAAATGTGACTCCATCTACCTATCGTATTTTATTTCTTACTTTTAAACTTGTGTATAAGAGTTGTATATGTTGCCTGTAGTTTACTAACATCTTCTTTTTTATTAATAGGATCTTTTTGTAAATTAATATGTAGAGTTTCTGAAACCATTCTTTTTCTCCAATTAATCTCCCTATCAAGAATACTAACATTATCAAAATCAAATTTGTGCCCTAAATCATTAATGTGATCATTAATCACACATTGTTTATCCTGTTTCAAACTATTATTGTAGTGTTCATTTATTCTTGTTATTAATTTTCTCTTAGTTTCTCCAACATAGGAGGCCTCGCAGTTATTACAATTGATCTTATAAACTACACCAGACTGCTCAGTTTTTTTAGTTCTGTCTTTTCCTCTCCTTATAATTCTACCAAATGAATTAACAATTCTCGGAATTGTGGTAATATTAATTTTTCAACTTTCTTCGAAACATCTTCAAACAACTTTGGTATGTAAGATAAAGATAAAGATGCTCCTCTCTTTTTGTTTGTATTATTAACATTCTGAATGTTTGTACAATTTTTATTTATATTATGTTTAATTTGAATTCGTTTGTGTATATTATTATTTATAAATTTGGGAGGATAATTATTTGTGAGTAATATAGTTTTTACCATTTCTAGGTTTTTTTTTATGAAATTTTTTATCAGAGAGAAGAATAACTTTATCAACCATTGAATAAACCATAGCTTTTTTCTGCGAAATTGGATGTTTAGATAAATAATTCAACACTCTACCAGAGAAGGTTGGTTTATGGTACCAATCTATTACAATATTATTTTTCTCTTTAATTATTTTAATTACAAGAAAATTAATTGTTTTATTTTTTTCTCTTTCACATGTAAATTGTAGCTTCTTATGGTATGAGTTAAAAACATGTATCATCTCATCCAACTTATTTTTAGGAACTATTGTTAACATGTCATCTACATATCTATAGTATATTAATGGTTCAAAACTCAATTTCTTAATACATTCTTCTTCCAATATACTTGTTTGTTTATTGGTTTAATTTATTTAAATTATTTAATTTTACTTAATTTTATAATTTTTGAGTTTTAATTGAGTATTAATTGTAATTGAAATGAAAAGGAAGAAAAAATTTGACTCTTATTGCTTTCCAACTTCTGTGAGTGTTTAGTTAATAAATTATTCATTCTTGTTGCTATAATAAGTAATTAATAATTTATTGTAAATAATCATAGATACAAAATACAGGGTGAATTAATGACAAGTTGATAAACGCATTGTGTAATGTTAAGGTAAAAATCTTTTTGTTGTTGACTATTATGCATTCAATATTAGTAATTATTATTAATAAAGTTTAGCACCTGAAGATGGAGACAAATATGTCTCCGAAACGTTGTGCAATTAGACAATCAAATTGACTCGTTAAAGCAATCGTTAATTCTACCAAAAAATACAACTCACGAGTGTGAAATACAATATTTTTATATATTTACTTAAACTTCCTAAAAAGTTTCTGCAAATGGAAGCATTGAAATCAAAATAGAAGTGACAATTATTTCGAACCATGCAAAAATTTCTACCAATCTGAATACAGATTTTTTTTATGAAAATTATCTTACACTATTACTCTTCATTTCTGGCCCTCTTATATCTTACAGAAGTAAATAAATAATATTCTAATGATATTGATTTATGCAAAATTAATTTCTGCATTACTACCCTGGTGAAAGTATAATTTGTACATTATTGTACAATTTTGCATATTTCTGTACATTTCTGTACATTTCTGTACATTTTTAGTACATTATTGGTACTTTTAGACTTTTGTACAGAAATGTACAGAAATGTACAGAAGTGTACAAAAATGTACGAGAATATTCGGAAATGTACAGAGATGTACTAAAATGTACTGTATGATTTTATAATTAATATTAAATTCATTCAACTTTTGTAGTAATGATTGTTTCAGGTTTGCTTTGAGCAAAAAACAACTAAATTAATTAGCATATGTCGTTTTGATAGACATTTGTTATAATTTCATAATTGTAGTTTGTGTTTGCTGATCAAATAATACTTATCGTTAGATGATCATACTTTTTTATTTTAACATCAACAGGAATTTTTGTTTGATTTGTTGAAGTTTGATTTTTAATCAAATTCGTCTATATTGACTTACGTTGTAGACTCACAAATATGTCATATAAATTATTATATAACTGTTTATAAAAGAAATTAAATATAAAGGAAACAATACTAAGACAGTAATATTATTAACAAATACTTTAATTTGAATTCACGCTTTTCATAGTTTTAAACAGAAAATACAAAATAAATATTTCGGTAGTTAAATTTAATGTTAAGAATTCACACTTAGCACATGTATAGTAGCATATAGATGGCGAATTCTCCAGCAGAGCGTGGTTGGCGCTTGTGTCCAGGGTTACCATTTAGGGTTTTTCTGTCCTCTATTATCTAATGTAAATGAGGTCGTACTGTGTGAGTGGAACAAAGAAAAAATACCTCCATGTGGCAACACTGCTTGTGTCGCTCTTCTGTCTTGTTCGGCATTCTTTCAAGATCGTTTAAGTCGACTGCACGCGTATCCGATTTTAGATGTTCGTGTTGTTCGGTGTTTAACATCTTCGTAATTGGGAATACTTAATAAATTAATATTAATTAAAACAAAGTGCTTGTGCGTGTAAGTGACTTTCATTGTACGCTTCCCCTTCTCCAGCTCCACTAAGAGAATAAGGAAAACAACATTGAAACTACAATAAATCTATATTATTTACATTTATGTATCACATCTTTTTAATCTTCTTAATTCTTAATTCTTAATTTTTAATTGTATTGACTATATATTTAATACACTTTGTGACAATGAAAATAATGCATGTCATTAACAGCGACAAATAGCTATACCTTACCTTCCCTGCACGAGCACACACACATATACAAGCCTAACGGAATCTATATTTCCCTAATTTCCCTAAGAGCCTATAATGATAATTGCAACACCCTCCCAATAACCGAGCCCACTAACAAGCGTACACAGGGGAGCAGCCGAGCAGGACACAGAAGGAGTTCACAGCAGTATAGAGTACTCTTGAAGTAAACTAAACATAAGCCCTGACGTAGAGCCAATGAAGCAGCATGCTGAGGTGTTGACAGCGAGCCCCAAAGTCCTGAACCTAGTAACAGCGTACCCAGCAAGCCAAGGAAGACTGAGCCAGAAGGAGAAGCCAATGTAGCCAGGAGGTCCGTCAGCCAGCAATTATCCAGGGAACCTGTAAGCACCAGTTAATGTAGTAATGTTCACTATAAGGGAGCAGATAGGAGCACACACTTACTTAAATAAGTGTGTATAGGAGAGGACTTGTGAAGAGTTTAAGTGAGCATTATAAGTGCTCACACACACACACACACACAGATTAATAATAAAGCAGCAAGCCGTCCTCCAAGTGGATATTTACCTGGATATTGCCGTGTGTCCGTCCAAGCAGCCCGAGCCCACCGTTGCACCTGTCAAGCCGTGCGCCTCAAGAAGAGCGAGAGAGAAAGAGATATCTGTCGCGGCAACGCATGAGCCCGTATCGACGTGCCGCGTATATACACCTCCCGCAGCCCTGTAATCACCGAGATTATTAGTCGACGGGCGAACAATAAGGAACGAGATTAATAATTACCTGGCAAGCAGCTTACGTCGTCGTCAACGGCACCATTGTTGTTGCGGGAACTGACGAGGCGTACACTTCGAGACGATGCGGCGGCCATGTTACTCAAGCCGCACTCGAGTAAGGCCGCGTACGTACCGCAAGTGGGCCGTCGCGACGCATGCGCGCACTCGGGCAATGCGTCGACCACGCCGCGGAGAGCAGAGCTCTTCCGATCGCCGTAGCGTCACGACGTCCGATCCGGTGTGCTAACGATAGTGAGAAGCGAGAGTGCAAATTTGTATTGTGCGGAGCAATTGAGCAAAGCAGCATAGCAGCAAAGGTTGGTGCATCTTTATCTGTGTCTCCTTTATTTTATTACAATTCCATCCGTGCTTTCTTATCGTGTGTGTGCGAGTTACCGCGTTTCCCCCTTCTCCCCCCCTTTTCTTTAGTCGAGCAGCTTTCGACCCGCGATCGCGTATCGCAGCCGCGCCGTCGGTTGACATTAAACTCGTCGCGGACGAGTAGCACCAATTCAGCTAACAATTCGTGCTTTTTAAATTATAGATTGCACCCGTGCAATCCGCAGTGAGCCGCATCTCGCCTTCCTAAATTCGCCCCCTCCCTGAGCCGATCGCAGCCGAGCTTGAGCCCGCGTAACGGACGAGACTGGCACCCGTAATTATTTTATAGAAATCGCATCGGATAATAAATGAAGTTATTTTATATATTCCTTATTTTTATTATCCCCCATCACCTGCACCCTAATCCCCAGTGCAGCGTGACAACTTTTATAGTTTTAAATACATAAGGAACTGAACGTCATACTTTAGTTTAAATACATTGAAATCAAATATTTATTTTACGCAATTTTTCATTCAAAAAAAAAAATAATAATTCGGAAATTCATATTTCCCTTCTCAAATTATAATAATGGACGTAATATTTTAAAATTTGCCACGCACATATTGCTGCAATTCTACATTTTAAATATTTTTATTTTTCTTATTTATGAAAGAAGTGTCATTGATCACCGAAATATTACAAGGCACAGCAAGTAATATATAATAATAATAATAATAATAATAATAATAATAATAATAATAATAATAATAATCCGCGCGGCTATAATAATATAATAATAAAAGTCCGTACGGCTACTAAAGGGATGGGAGAAGTTAGGATCCGAGATCGAAGGGTGACCCTGGAGATCAGAGACCTGGACGCTCTCACAACGAGGGACGAAGTGGTGGCAGCCCTAAATAAAGTGCTTACTTCTTCGCCTGAGGGCCGAGAGGTGACGCTTTTGGGCCTAAACCGCAGTCAACAGAAGACAGCCATCGTGAAGCTGGATCACGAGAGCGCTGACAAGCTGAAGTCGATGCGGCATCTCTGCGTCGGCTTCGTAAGCTGTCGCGTTCGGGATCGAGTCTTGGTCGAGAGGTGCTATCGGTGCCTAGACTTCGGCCACACGAAACGGAATTGTAAGGGAGTGGACAGGTCCTCGTCGTGCTACAAGTGCGGCGAGCCTGGACACAACCATAAGAATTGCAAGAGCACTCCCAAATGCTTTCTTTGTCCATCAAAGGATGCTGAGGGAGTGTCTGTGCCACCTTTAGGCGCGCGCTCGATACCGCCCGAAAGGCCGCTTCACGATAAGTGGCAGTCTCAACGTGGGAGGATAGAATAAGGAACGGATGACGCATGTCACAAGACACGCCTCCCAGCTTGAAGTAATGTGAAAAACAGTTCCGGGCTGGGCAGGTGAAAGCGTTGGGTTTGGAGTTTTAGCCGGTAAGAATCCGGCACTGGCGACGAGTGCGGACCCTCGTCGTCGTCTTATGTAAGATTTCTCCAGTTTCCCACGAAAAAAAAAAAAAAAAAAAAAAAAAAAAAAAATAATAATAATAATAATAATAATAATAATAATAATAATAATAATAATAATAATAATAATAATAATAATAATAATAATAATAATAATAATAATGGAATCGCCAGATATCTGGGAAACTGCTGAGAGTAAGCTGCGCGAGCAGCTTCTCGCAATACGCAGGGTCCTAAAAGATATGAAGGCAAAGACTATGGTCCAGAAGAATGTCAATATTGTAATAAAGAATGGTATGGTTGAGATCGAGGAAGCAGTTGAGGTTGGAATGCAGGAACTCCAACGTATGACACATCTGCGACAGATCCAAAAACAGACGACGCACAAAGACCAGAAAACGCCGCGAGTCAAACGGAAACGGGACAGACAGACGCCGAGCCCGGAAGCGGGAACTTCTACCCAACAGGAGGCCCCGCCAAAGGATACTTGGTCGACAGTCAAGAGACGAAAAAAGCGGAAAGCTATTACAGACACGGAGACGAACGCCAACGGGTCGACAAAAAAGACGAACGAGCCCAAAGCGCGCGAGGTTGGTCGCCCAAGCTTGAAGCCCAGGCGAGGCGCGATCCTGATCAAGCCAGCTGAGGGTAAGACATACGCGGACGTTTTACAGTCTTTAAGACAGAAGGTGAACCCGACTGACAGTCACGTGGACATTAGAGCCATACGTAAGACAAAAGACGGATCGGTACTTTTACGGATGGACCAAGACCAAGAACGACAGGCCTTCAAACTGACCTTACAGAACGCACTGGGACAAAACGCGACAGTTAAAGACATGACATCCAAAGTGACATTGGAATTTATGGACCTGGACTGTGTCACGACAGCACAGGACGTCGCGGACGCGATCAACCGCGAAGCCGAGACCAAAACGGAGCGTAACGTTCACGTCTTTGGAGCGAATAACCGGGGACAAGCTCTGGCTGTCTGCGAGTTTGACGCAAAGGAGGCGACGGACCTGCTCAAGAAAGGCCGAATTAAAATCGGGTGGGTTAACTGTCGGATTCGACCCAGGCTCCGTGTCCCGAGGTGCTATAAGTGTCTTGGCTACGGACACATGAGGGTAGACTGCAAAGGACCGGACAGACGCGACTGCTGCTGGAAATGCGGCCAAAAAGGGCATGTAGGCAGGGCGTGCAAAAACACGCCTTCCTGCTTCCTCTGTACGGGGCGAGCTAACCAAGATCTAGCTCACGTGCCTGGCACGGCCTCGTGTGCTGCATTTAAAGCGGCGCTGACCGAGTACAAGACGAAACAGACAAAATGGACTTGACAACGCTACAATGCAACCTAAACAGGAGCAGCGTGGCACACGCGCTACTTCCCCAAATTGCGGCGGAAGCAGATGCGGACGTGCTCGTGATAAGCGAGCAGTACAGAAACCGTTCCGAACCAACGTGGATCGCTAGCAGTTCGAACACGGCGGCGGTGTGGGTGCGAGGATCAAACGCGGCGCGGATGACAGATTACGGGTTCGGAGAAGACTATGCTTGGGTAAGGGTCGGCACTGTCACTATCGTCAGTGTCTACTTTTCCCCGAACAATAGTGCGCGCGAGTACGCAGAGAAGCTGGTAGCCCTGGAAGACGCTGTCAGAGACCTCTCTGGCGACGTGATCGTGGCGGGCGATTTTAACGCGCGAGCGATCGAATGGGGGATGCCCACAACAAACAGACGCGGACGACTGATTTTACAAATGGCCGCCCGACTAGAACTGGCAGTAATAAATGACGGCAACGTGACTACGTATAGACGACCCGGCTTTGGTAACTCTATACCAGATATTACCCTGGCCTCTGACAGTTTGCTGACAAGGCTGAGGGGATGGAGAGTGATCGAGGACTACACGGCCAGTGATCACCAGTACATTGTTTTCAGCCTGACTAATGACACCGCGGTGAGGCAAAGACATGACATACGGACTACACGATGGGACATCGGACGAATAAACAGGGACGAGCTCTCGAGACAACTGCAGAACGTAGCGATACCTTCTGCGGATCTGACTCAAGGGACGACAGACCGAGTCGCGGCTGAACGGGGTGCTAACGATCTGGAAAAGTATCTGCAGCGCATCTGTGAAGCTACGATGCCACGGAAACGATACAGACAGAACAAACGGCAGACCTACTGGTGGACGCAAGAGATTGCCGAAATCAGAAGAGAATGTCAGAGACTGCGTAGACTGGTACAGAGAAATTGGAATAGGTCCGAAGGGGAACCCCTCTCGCGAGAATACAAACATACGAAAAGACGACTCAGACAGACGATCAACGATACTAAACGACAGTGTTGGAGACGACTGGAGGACGAAGTAGATGCAGACCCGTGGGGGGACGGCTACAAGATTGTGACTCGCAAACTTGGCGCCTGGAACCCCCCAGAGACGAAGGACGCGGACACTATGGAAAGGATCGTCAAAGATCTTTTCCCATCGCAACCGAACAGAACGAACGACACTGACGATGACACAGCAATGGAATGTCCACTTTTCACGGTGGCGGAGCTCAAGAGTGCTGCAGCCAGGCTGAAGCCACGAAAAGCTCCAGGACCTGACGGTGTCCCTGGTGAGCTGCTGCGGATCATCGTTGCCGAACAGCCCGATGCTCTGCTGCGGCTCTACAACGGGTGCCTGATGGCGGGAGTGTTCGGTAGGCCTTGGAAGTGCGCGCGGCTGGTCCTCATTGCCAAAGGTAAGGGGGACCCTGCCTCGTCGTCTTTCTATAGGCCTCTAAGCCTCCTTAACACATCGGGAAAGCTGTACGAGCTATTGCTACGACCGAGACTGTTGCAAGCGGTGGAAGATGCTGGAGACCTATCGGACAAACAATACGGCTTTAGACGAGGACGCTCAACAATCGGAGCAATATCAGACGTTATACGGATTGCAGACAAGACGAATGACATATGCCACGGAGCCAGGCCACTGGTACTCTTGGCACTCTTGGACGTACGAAATGCTTTCAACTCTGCGAGGTGGGCGGACATCCTGGAGGCAATGGAGACAACCTTCCGGGTGCCCGCCTACCTCGTGCGAGTTGTGAGGGACTATTTACGGGACCGATACCTAACATACGAGACGACGGACGGTATGCAACGTAGACAGCTGACAGCGGGAGTTGCACAGGGCTCAATACTGGGTCCTGACTTCTGGAACATCATGTACGACGGGCTATTGAGATTAGACATGCCGACTGACACATGCCTCGTCGCATACGCGGACGACGTGGCGGCTATAATAACAG
>CM047428.1:51300760-51398260 GCA_026168455.1 Theocolax elegans | reverse complement strand
CTTGACGTCGAGCGTCACCAGGAGACAGATTGGGCGGGAAAAGTGGTTTCCGCTCTCCGTACTCATGGCCGCCCTCACTACCTCCTGAACAGCATCTATGGTGGATCTTCCTCTCCGAAAACCATATTGTTTCTCGGAGAGGTCGCCCGCAGCCTGAATCACAGTCTGCAGACGCGATCGCACCAGCTTCTCCAGGAGTTTGCCCGCGGTGTCCAACATACACAGCGGTCTGTACGATGATGGCGCATCCGCCGGTCCTTTGCCCTTGCTTATCAGAACCAGCCTTGCCTCCTTCCAGGGAGCGTAGAATTTTCCAGCCCGGAGACAAGTATTGAACATGCAAAGCAAGAGCTCTGGATGACTTTGCGCCACAGCTTTCAGTACCTCAGATGGTACCCCGTCTGGTCCAGGCGCCTTCTTGCACTTCAAGGTGCGCACTGCCTTCTCCAGCTCCGCCCGGGTGAAGAGCGGAGCTTCAAGCCCATCTGGGACTGCGAGATCATCCGCGCGCTTCGGATGAGTGGGAAAAAGGGTACAGACGATCTGGTCCATGACCTCAGCGCTCATCGGGGCACTTTTCGCAAAGGCCCCGACTTTGCGCATTACGATCTTGTACCCCAAACCCCACGGATCCTTATTTAGATCCTCTCGCAGCTTCTCCATGCATCGGTACTTACTTGCTTGTATTGCCCGACTGAGAGCTTTCTTCGCCGTCTGATGCTCCATTATTTTAAGCGCCGAATCGCGGTCCCGCTTCTTAGCTCTCTGAGCTAGACGCCGTAGCCGTAAGCACCGGCGCCGCAGGTCCGCAATCTCTCCCGTCCACCAGTACGCAGGACGTTTTCTGCCCGCCGCCTTCTTGAGGGGTACCGCTTCCTTACAGGCCCGCAGGATCAGGTGCATGATATTGCTCGTCACCCGATCAGCCCGTTCAGAAGCTGATACTCCCTCCGGTATCTCCACCAGGGCTTGCTGACCGCGTTCTAGGGCCAGAGATAACTTATTGACGTCCATCCTGTCGATGTTCCACCTACGATGGCCGCTCCGAGGAGCTACCCTGACTGGCTCATTCTCACGTACGCGGAACGTGATGAACTGGTGATCGCTGGCTGTGTAGTCATCGATCACCTGCCAGTCCCGCACGTGTGCGGCGAGGTGTTCAGTCGCAAGAGAGACGTCAATAATCGTCTCTCTATATCCCAGTCTCCTAAAGGTGGACGTAGAGCCGGAGTTTAAAACTACCAGCCCTGTCCTGGACACCATGTCCATGACTCGTCCCCCTCTGGAGTCTGGGACTTTCTCTCCCCACTCCACTGCTTTCGCATTGAAGTCTCCGGCCACTATCAGCTCGCCCTCCACATTTCTGATTGCGTCCTCGAGGGCATCCAGCTTGGTCTGGAAGCTCTCGATGCTCTCGTTCGGGGTGAGATAGCAGCTAAAGTATGTGACTCCACCACCCCTCACCCAGACGAAGCCACT
The DNA here is from genome assembly GCA_026168455.1 of Theocolax elegans. Lineage (NCBI taxonomy): Eukaryota > Metazoa > Arthropoda > Insecta > Hymenoptera > Cerocephalidae > Theocolax > Theocolax elegans. Next base: position 51,396,781 of record CM047428.1, on the reverse strand, counting down.
ACCAGATCCATGGCACACCGCGTGTAGGTGGTGTGGGTTAAAGACCCATATGGCAGCAGTTCCCAGCATATCCCGGTACCAGTTAGGCCCTTCTCTGTCCCGGTACTGTTCGCTGACAAGAACGATGTCGGCGTCTTTCTCGAGACAGATCTGGGCCAACAGGTCATGGGCCGTCCTGCTCCTATGAAGGTTGGCTTGCAGAGCCTTAACCATTTCGACGATTGCCTGTTAGAGCCTGTCGGAGGGCGCGACAGACGCTCGATCCGGCCACGTGCGCCAGCGATTCAGCCATCGCGCCTGGTTTAGCGCACAGGAAGCACCTGGCATCTGCTTTGCAATTGGCGGCAAAGTGCTCCTGTGCGCCACACCGATAGCAGCATTTGCTGCGGTCAGGTCCCTTGCAGTCTGCGCCCAGGTGCCCGTATCCCAGGCACCTGTAGCATCGCACGGCGACCTGCCGTCTGCGTATACGGCAGTTGATCCAGCCGATCTTTAGCCGGGCCGATTCAAGCAGTTTCTTCGCTGCCACCTCCGTTACGGTGGCAATAGCCAGAATCTGCCCAGCTTTGTTTGGCCTCGTAAGTCTTAGGCTAGCGGGCTCTTCTCCACCAACGTTCAACGGCACAATTTTTGGCACGCGCTTCTTCGTGAGAAGCACGATCTCGGTTTTTGCCATCGCCAGTTCCAGCCCATGCTCCTCCATCCAACGGCGAACACGGCCCATGATCTGATCGAGCCGCGTCTGTGCTATCTCCATGCTTCTAGCAATTATGGTAACGGCCACGTCATCCGCGTACCCGATCAGCGCGCAGCCCTCTGGCATTTCCATCCTGAGTAACCCGTCGTAGGAAATATTCCACAGATCAGGACCCAGTATGGAACCTTGGGCTGCGCCTGCCGTGAGCTCTCGTCTTCTCTGGCCATCCGCTGTGTCATACAGGATGTACCGGTCCCTCAGATAGTCCCCAAGGATCCGCAAGAGATACCTTGGTACATCAAAGTCCCGTTCCAGAGCCTGTAGCACGTCGGACCACCTTAGCGAGTTGAAGGCGTTCTTGACGTCGAGCGTCACCAGGAGACAGATTGGGCGGGAAAAGTGGTTTCCGCTCTCCGTACTCATGGCCGCCCTCACTACCTCCTGAACAGCATCTATGGTGGATCTTCCTCTCCGAAAACCATATTGTTTCTCGGAGAGGTCGCCCGCAGCCTGAATCACAGTCTGCAGACGCGATCGCACCAGCTTCTCCAGGAGTTTGCCCGCGGTGTCCAACATACACAGCGGTCTGTACGATGATGGCGCATCCGCCGGTCCTTTGCCCTTGCTTATCAGAACCAGCCTTGCCTCCTTCCAGGGAGCGTAGAATTTTCCAGCCCGGAGACAAGTATTGAACATGCAAAGCAAGAGCTCTGGATGACTTTGCGCCACAGCTTTCAGTACCTCAGATGGTACCCCGTCTGGTCCAGGCGCCTTCTTGCACTTCAAGGTGCGCACTGCCTTCTCCAGCTCCGCCCGGGTGAAGAGCGGAGCTTCGAGCCCATCTGGGACTGCGAGATCATCCGCGCGCTTCGGATGAGTGGGAAAAAGGGTACAGACGATCTGGTCCATGACCTCAGCGCTCATCGGGGCACTTTTCGCAAAGGCCCCGACTTTGCGCATTACGATCTTGTACCCCAAACCCCACGGATCCTTATTTAGATCCTCTCGCAGCTTCTCCATGCATCGGTACTTACTTGCTTGTATTGCCCGACTGAGAGCTTTCTTCGCCGTCTGATGCTCCATTATTTTAAGCGCCGAATCGCGGTCCCGCTTCTTAGCTCTCTGAGCTAGACGCCGTAGCCGTAAGCACCGGCGCCGCAGGTCCGCAATCTCTCCCGTCCACCAGTACGCAGGACGTTTTCTGCCCGCCGCCTTCTTGAGGGGTACCGCTTCCTTACAGGCCCGCAGGATCAGGTGCATGATATTGCTCGTCACCCGATCAGCCCGTTCAGAAGCTGATACTCCCTCCGGTATCTCCACCAGGGCTTGCTGACCGCGTTCTAGGGCCAGAGATAACTTATTGACGTCCATCCTGTCGATGTTCCACCTACGATGGCCGCTCCGAGGAGCTACCCTGACTGGCTCATTCTCACGTACGCGGAACGTGATGAACTGGTGATCGCTGGCTGTGTAGTCATCGATCACCTGCCAGTCCCGCACGTGTGCGGCGAGGTGTTCAGTCGCAAGAGAGACGTCAATAATCGTCTCTCTATATCCCAGTCTCCTGAAGGTGGACGTAGAGCCGGAGTTTAAAACTACCAGCCCTGTCCTGGACACCATGTCCATGACTCGTCCCCCTCTGGAGTCTGGGACTTTCTCTCCGCCACTCCACTGCTTTTCGCATTGAAGTCTCCGGCCACTATCAGCTCGCCCTCCACATTTCTGATTGCGTCCTCGAGGGCATCCAGCTTGGTCTGGAAGCTCTCGATGCTCTCGTTCGGGGTGAGATAGCAGCTAAAGTATGTGACTCACCACCCCTCAACCCAGACGAAGCCACTACCAGATCCATGGCACACCGCGTGTAGGTGGTGTGGGTTAAAGAGACCCATATGGCAGCAGTTCCCAGCATATCCCGGTACCAGTTAGAGCCCTTCTCTGTCCCGTACTGTTTCGCTGACAAGAACGATGTCGGCGTCTTTCTCGAGACAGATCTTGGGCCAACAGGGTCATGGGCCGTCCTGCTCCTATGAAGGTTGGCTTGCAGAGCCTTAAACCATTTCGACGATTGCCTGGTAGAGCTGTCGGAGGGCGCGACAGACGCTCGAATCCGGCCACGTGCGCCAGCGATTCAGCCATCGCGCCTGGTTTAGCGCACAGGAAGCACCTGGCATCTGCTTTGCAATTGGCGGCAAAGTGCTCCTGTGCGCCACACCGATAGCAGCATTTGCTGCGGTCAGGTCCCTTGCAGTCTGCGCCCAGGTGCCCGTATCCCAGGCACCTGTAGCATCGCACGGCGACCTGCCGTCTGCGTATACGGCAGTTGATCCAGCCGATCTTTAGCCGGGCCGATTCAAGCAGTTTCTTCGCTGCCACCTCCGTTACGGTGGCAATAGCCAGAATCTGCCCAGCTTTGTTTGGCCTCGTAAGTCTTAGGCTAGCGGGCTCTTCTCCACTTCCTATTGCTTTGGTAATCGCCTCGCTAACCTCTTCCTTCGTGCTACAACAGTCGATGTCCCTTATATCAAGGACGGCAGTGGGTGTAAGGATACGCATCGTTGCTGTATCTCCCACTGCGTCCTTGAGTGCCCGGGTGAAGCCCTCCTTTTTCGAGCTTTCTATTTTTTTAAGCTCGATCATGAGGGCTCCGTTCTTGGTGCAACGGACACTCCTAACATCCGCCCCGTGATCGGCTGGGTTGACCTGTTGCCGAATACCTCCAAGTATGTCGGCGTAGGTCTTGCCACTCGCTGGCTTTAAGACAATGGCTTCTGGCTTGGTCTTACCGGCCATATTTGGTTTGGCCATCGATTTGGAGGCTTTAGCCTCTGTCTTTTGCTCCTCTTTTTCTTCTCCTTTCTTTTCTTTTTCTTCTTTTTCACCTCGACCCAGTCATCTGGCCTGGTCGAGGGTTTTTCCTGTTTCGCCATAGGTGTTTGTTTGGGTGTCTTCTTTTTTTATTCGAACCGTCCACCCTCCACAAGGTCTGAGGGCGAGACGGACGACTGCCTTTTGCTGCTCGGAGTAGGCTGAGGCGTAACAACTTTTTTGACCAAGCCCCGCTGGTGCTCTCGACCAGCGATCGCTTGGCCTTTATGATGAGGCGCCTGTCCTCCTCCAATTCCTCTATCTTGCCCTGCAGCACAGGCAGTCCATCTTTAATTGCCCTGCTGATGTTAGGCTGCTTCTTAAGCGCCTCCACCATGCTCTTAAGGATATCGCGGATTACAGCAAAGGTCTTTTCGCCCCTCACTTCTGCCGCATTGATGTCCTTACGCAGAGCGTCTATACCTGTAACATTAGATGACGTAAAGGCCAGGTGAGTCACCTTTACGCCACTGCAGTCGCTTGATGACGACGATCCGGGGCCCGCTTGCTCACCCCTGACGACCGCCGGTACTGGGATCCGACCCCTGCACCGTAAGGTTTTCTTTGATTATTAAATCTGCCATGTTTGGTTTATTATTCGGGGTTCCTTCCCTATCTGATTTTGGTCCACCCCGAGTATTTTATTTCCTCGGTACCCTCTATTTCTAGCGAGCGTTCCCCTATCCGCCGCTGGGGAGGCGCCGGATGCGGGATCAGAAAACCCGACACCGGAATAATAATATAATAATAATAATAATAATAATAATAATAATATAATAATCCGCGCGGGGTGTCCTGTCCCCGTATGCGGCGCGTCCCCCGGGTGGCGGATGGGGGAATGCTCGTCACGCTTGCGTGAAGGGTAGAGGTGAAACAAAATAGCCTCGTGGACCAAACAGTGAAGAAGGATGAGCAAGCGAATGGCCGCCCTCACTACCTCCTGAACAGCATCTATGGTGGATCTTCCTCTCCGAAAACCATATTGTTTCTCGGAGAGGTCGCCCGCAGCCTGAATCACAGTCTGCAGACGCGATCGCACCAGCTTCTCCAGGAGTTTGCCCGCGGTGTCCAACATACACAGCGGTCTGTACGATGATGGCGCATCCGCCGGTCCTTTGCCCTTGCTTATCAGAACCAGCCTTGCCTCCTTCCAGGGAGCGTAGAATTTTCCAGCCCGGAGACAAGTATTGAACATGCAAAGCAAGAGCTCTGGATGACTTTGCGCCACAGCTTTCAGTACCTCAGATGGTACCCCGTCTGGTCCAGCGCCTTCTTGCACTTCAAGGTGCGCACTGCCTTCTCCAGCTCCGCCCGGGTGAAGAGCGGAGCTTCGAGCCCATCTGGGACTGCGAGATCATCCGCGCGCTTTCGGATGAGTGGAAAAAGGGTACAGACGATCTGGTCCATGACCTCAGCGCTCATCGGGGCACTTTTCGCAAAGGCCCCGACTTTGCGCATTACGATCTTGTACCCCAAACCCACGGATCCTTATTTAGATCCTCTCGCAGCTTCTCCATGCATCGGTACTTACTTGCTTGTATTGCCCGACTGAGAGCTTTCTTCGCCGTCTGATGCTCCATTATTTTAAGCGCCGAATCGCGGTCCCGCTTCTTAGCTCTCTGAGCTAGACGCCGTAGCCGTAAGCACCGGCGCCGCAGGTCCGCAATCTCTCCCGTCCACCAGTACGCAGGACGTTTTCTGCCCGCCGCCTTCTTGAGGGGTACCGCTTCCTTACAGGCCCGCAGGATCAGGTGCATGATATTGCTCGTCACCCGATCAGCCCGTTCAGAAGCTGATACTCCCTCCGGTATCTCCACCAGGGCTTGCTGACCGCGTTCTAGGGCCAGAGATAACTTATTGACGTCCATCCTGTCGATGTTCCACCTACGATGGCCGCTCCGAGGAGCTACCCTGACTGGCTCATTCTCACGTACGCGGAACGTGATGAACTGGTGATCGCTGGCTGTGTAGTCATCGATCACCTGCCAGTCCCGCACGTGTGCGGCGAGGTGTTCAGTCGCAAGAGAGACGTCAATAATCGTCTCTCTATATCCCAGTCTCCTAAGGTGGACGTAGAGCCGGAGTTTAAAACTACCAGCCCTGTCCTGGACACCATGTCCATGACTCGTCCCCCTCTGGAGTCTGGGACTTTCTCTCCCCACTCCACTGCTTTCGCATTGAAGTCTCCGGCCACTATCAGCTCGCCCTCCACATTTCTGATTGCGTCCTCGAGGGCATCCAGCTTGGTCTGGAAACCCTCGATGCTCTCGTTCGGGGTGAGATAGCAGCTAAAGTATGTGACTCCACCACCCCTCACCCAGACGAAGCCACTACCAGATCCATGGCACACCGCGTGTAGGTGGTGTGGGTTAAAGACCCATATGGCAGCAGTTCCCAGCATATCCCGGTACCAGTTAGGCCCTTCTCTGTCCCGGTACTGTTCGCTGACAAGAACGATGTCGGCGTCTTTCTCGAGACAGATCTGGGCCAACAGGTCATGGGCCGTCCTGCTCCTATGAAGGTTGGCTTGCAGAGCCTTAACCATTTCGACGATTGCCTGTTAGAGCCTGTCGGAGGGCGCGACAGACGCTCGATCCGGCCACGTGCGCCAGCGATTCAGCCATCGCGCCTGGTTTAGCGCACAGGAAGCACCTGGCATCTGCTTTGCAATTGGCGGCAAAGTGCTCCTGTGCGCCACACCGATAGCAGCATTTGCTGCGGTCAGGTCCCTTGCAGTCTGCGCCCAGGTGCCCGTATCCCAGGCACCTGTAGCATCGCACGGCGACCTGCCGTCTGCGTATACGGCAGTTGATCCAGCCGATCTTTAGCCGGGCCGATTCAAGCAGTTTCTTCGCTGCCACCTCCGTTACGGTGGCAATAGCCAGAATCTGCCCAGCTTTGTTTGGCCTCGTAAGTCTTAGGCTAGCGGGCTCTTCTCCACTTCCTATTGCTTTGGTAATCGCCTCGCTAACCTCTTCCTTCGTGCTACAACAGTCGATGTCCCTTATAGTCAAGGACGGCAGTGGGTGTAAGGATACGCATCGTTGCTGCATCTCCCACTGCGTCCTTGAGTGCCCGGGTGAAGCCCTCCTTTTTCGAGCTTTCTATTTTTTTAAGCTCGATCATGAGGGCTCCGTTCTTGGTGCAACGGACACTCCTAACATCCGCCCCGTGATCGGCTGGGTTGACCTGTTGCCGAATACCTCCAAGTATGTCGGCGTAGGTCTTGCCACTCGCTGGCTTTAAGACGATGGCTTCTGGCTTGGTCTTACCGGCCATCTTTGGTTTGGCCATCGATTTGGAGGCTTTAGCCTCTGTCTTTTGCTCCTTCTTTTTCTTCTCCTTTCTTTTCTTTTTCTTCTTTTTCACCTCGACCCAGTCATCTGGCCTGGTCGAGGGTTTTTCCTGTTTCGCCATAGGTGTTTGTTTGGGTCGTCTTCTTTTTTTTATTCGACCGTCCACCCTCCACAAGGTCTGAGGGCGAGACGGACGACTGCCTTTTGCTGCTCGGAGTAGGCTGAGGCGTAACAACTTTTTTTGACCAAGCCCCGCTGGTGCTCTCGACCAGCGATCGCTTGGCCTTTATGATGAGGCGCCTGTCCTCCTCCAATTCCTCTATCTTGCCCTGCAGCACAGGCAGTCCATCTTTAATTGCCCTGCTGATGTTAGGGCTGCTTCTTAAGCGCCTCCACCATGCTCTTAAGGATATCGCGGATTACAGCAAAGGTCTTTTCGCCCCTCACTTCTGCCGCATTGATGTCCTTACGCAGAGCGTCTATACCTGTAACATTAGATGACGTAAAGGCCAGGTGAGTCACCTTTACGCCACTGCAGTCGCTTGATGACGACGATCCGGGGCCCGCTTGCTCACCCCTGACGACCGCCGGTACTGGGGATCCGACCCCCTGCACCGTAAGGTTTTCTTTGATTATTAAATCTGCCATGTTTGGTTTATTATTCGGGGTTCCTTCCCCTATCTGATTTTGGTCCACCCCGAGTATTTTATTTCCTCGGTACCCTCTATTTCAAGCGAGCGTTCCCCTATCCGCCGCCTGGGGAGGCGCCGGATGCGGGATCAGAAAACCCGACACCGGAATAATAATAATAATAATAATAATAATAATAATAATAATAATAATAATAATAATAATAATAATAATAATAATAATAATAATAATAATAATAATAATAATAATAATCCGCGCGGGGTTTCCTGTTCCCGTATGCGGCGCGTCCCCCGGGTGGCGGATGGGGGAAAGCTCGTCACGCTTGCGTGAAGGGTAGAGGTGAAACAAAATAGCCTCCGTGGACCAAACAGTTGAAGAAGGATGATGAGCAAGCGAATGGAATACCTATTACCCCAAGCGGGCAGCTCCAAACTAGGAGTCAATCCCGCCGTCGGTTCCGATCGGGTGAAAGCCCCGGTGGCCGGCGCTGGCCTCACGGATTTTGGGGGAGGCCACCAAGCGCTTCGTTCTACGAACACGTCAGAGGTGGGGCCCTCGAAAGAAAACCCCCAACAGCAGCCGTCGTTACAGATGTTGAGTGTTGCATCCGCAAACAGGTTAAGAAGCGGCAGCGTTACCAGCCTTGGTAGTGCCATCAGTGGCATCTCTGCCTATAGTAAGGAATCTCAAGAGGAGATCGAAATATTCCGCAAGGAATACGAGAAGGTAGAGAAGGCGCAGGAGGACATCGACTCCACTTACGACCATCTAAAGAGCGAACTCCAGGCTATGTTGGCCGCTTGTGCAAAGCAGCCTAACATCTCCATGGTCGTCAAGACAGGGCTGAAGACCGTAGACACTCTTGTACAAGAGTTCTACGGGAAAACCAAGAAGATGTTTTCGGCAGTCGACGATTACAAGTGCCAAGTCGAGGATTATCGAGTTGGTCACGAGAATCGTCGGCGGCCTAAGAGAAGAGGCATAATAGCTAAAGCCGTCTTTACGGCTACAGCTAGAATGCAGGCTCAAAAGAGAAGTAGAGAGGGCCCCCAAAGCCCCCCCGAGGTCTCTAAGAGCCGCAAGAAGAAGAAGCCTCGGAAGGAGGTACCACCACGTGGCACGGACAAGGAGCAATCCAAGTCCGCGTCAGTGGCGGGGAAAAAGCCGACAGTCAAGTCGGGACAGGCGCCTCTTGATAGGAGAAAGCGCCAGATGGCGCCGGTATCCACCCTGGTGGTAACTGTCGCGAGGGACCGTACGTTCGCTGAAGTCTTGGGGAAGCTCCGAAAGGAAGTCAACCCGGACGACAGCGGCGCCCAGGTTCTGAGCGTAAGGCCAACAGGGCGGGGAGATGTCCTGCTCCGGCTGGGCAAGAAGACGGACGCAACAGCATTCGCTGAGAAAGTCCGTACGGCTACTAAAGGGATGGGAGAAGTTAGGATCCGAGATCGAAGGGTGACCCTGGAGATCAGAGACCTGGACGCTCTCACAACGAGGGACGAAGTGGTAGCGGCCCTAGATAAAGTTCTCGCGTCTCCGCCTGAGAGCCGAGAGGTGAAGCTTTTGGGCCTAAACCGCAGTCAACAGAAGACAGCCATCGTGAAGCTGGATCACGAGAGCGCTGACAGGCTGAAGTCGATGCGGCATCTCTGCGTCGGCTTCGTAAGCTGTCGCGTTCGGGATCGAGTCTTGGTCGAGAGGTGCTATCGGTGCCTAGACTTCGGCCACACGAAACGGAATTGTAAGGGAGTGGACAGGTCCTCGTCGTGCTACAAGTGCGGCGAGCCTGGACACAACCTTAAGAATTGCAAGAGCGCTCCCAAATGCTTTCTTTGTCCATCAAAGGATGCTGAGGGAGTGTCTCACGTGGCGGGGTCCGGAGCCTGTGCCACCTTTAGGCGCGCGCTCGATACCGCCCGAAAGGCCGCTTCACGATAAGTGGCAGTCTCAACGTGGGAGGATAGAATAAGGAACGGATGACGCATGTCACAAGACACGCCTCCCAGCTTGAAGTAATGTGAAAAACAGTTCCGGGCTGGGCAGGTGAAAGCGTTGGGTTTGGAGTTTAGCCGGTAAGAATCCGGCACTGGCGACGAGTGCGGACCCTCGTCGTCGTCTTATGTAAGATTTCTCCAGTTTCCCACGAAAAAAAAAAAAAAAAAAAAAAAAAAAAAAAAAAAAAATAATAATAATAATAATAATACTAATAATAATAATAATAATAATAATAATGATTATCCGCGCGGGGTGTCCTGTCCCCGTATGCGGCGCGTCCCCCGGGTGGCGGATGGGGGAATGCTCGTCACTCTAGCGTGAAGGGTAGAGGTGAAATAAAATAATCTCCGTGGACCAAACAGTACAACCAGAAGTATGAGCAAGCGAGATGAAAACATACTACCCCAAGCGGGCAACTCCAAACTAGGAGTGAATCCCGTCGTCGGTTCCGATCGGGTGAAAGCCCCGGTGGCCGGCGCTGGCCTCATGGATTTTGGGGGAGGCCACAAACCGCTTAGTTCTAACATCACGTCAGAGGCGGGGTCCTCGAAAGAAAACCCCCAACAGCAGCCGCTATCCCAGATGCTGAGTCTTGCTTCTGCAAGCAGGTTACGAAGCGGCAGCGTTACCAGCATTGGTAGCGCCATCAGCGGCATCTCTGCCTATAGCAGAGAATCTCAAGAGGAGATAGAAGTGTTCCGTAAGGAATACGAGAAGGTGGAGAAGGCGCAGGAGGAGATCGACTCCACTTACGACCATCTGAAAAAAGAACTTCAGGCAATGTTGGCAGCTTGTGCAAAGCAGCCTAACATTTCCATGGTCGTCAAAACAGGGTTGAAAACCGTAGACGCTCTTGTACAAGAGCTCTACGGGAAAACGAAGAAGATGTCTTTAGCAGTCGATGATTACAAGTGCCAAGTCGAGGATTATCTAGTTGGCCACGAGAATCGTCGACGGCCTAAGAGAAGAGGCATCATTGCTAAAGCCGTCATCGCGGCTACAGCCAAGATACAGGCTCAAAAGAGGAGTAGGGAGAGCCCTCAAAGCCCACCCGAGGCCTCTAAAACCCGTAAGAAGAAGAAACCTCGCAAGGGGGTGCCACCACCTGGTAAGGACAAGGAGCAATCCAAGCCCAAGCCTGTGGTGGAAAAGAAGAAGCCGACGGTTAAGTCGGGACAGGCGCCTCTTGACAGGAGAAAGCGCCAGAAGGCGCCGGTATCCACCCTGGTGGTCACAATCGCGAGGAACCGAACGTTTGCTGAAGTTCTGGGGAAGCTCCGAAAGAAAGTGAATCCGGACGACAGTGGCGCGCAGGTTCTAAGTGTGCGGCCCACAGGGCGGGAGGACGTCCTGCTTCGGCTAGGCAAAAAAACCGATGCGGCAGTATTCGCGGAGAAAGTGCGTACTGCTACCCAAGGAATGGGAGAAGTTCGAGTCCGAAATTGAAGGGTTACCCTTGAGATCAGAGACCTGGACGCTCTCACAACGAGGGACGAAGTGGTGGCAGCCCTAAATAAAGTGCTTACTTCTTCGCCTGAGGGCCGAGAGGTGACGCTTTTGGGCCTAAACCGCAGTCAACAGAAGACAGCCATCGTGAAGCTGGATCACGAGAGCGCTGACAAGCTGAAGTCGATGCGGCATCTCTGCGTCGGCTTCGTAAGCTGTCGCGTGCGGGATCGAGTCTTGGTCGAGAGGTGCTATCGGTGCCTAGACTTCGGCCACACGAAACGGAATTGTAAGGGAGTGGACAGGTCCTCGTCGTGCTACAAGTGCGGCGAGCCTGGACACAACCTTAAGAATTGCAAGAGCGCTCCCAAATGCTTTCTTTGTCCATCAAAGGATGCTGAGGGAGTGTCTCACGTGGCGGGGTCCGGAGCCTGTGCCACCTTTAGGCGCGCGCTCGATACCGCCAGAAAGGCCGCTTCACGATAAGTGGCAGTCTCATCGAGGGAGGAAAGAAAAAACAGGACCGACCGAATTGACGCATGTCACAAGACACGCCTCCCAGCTTGAAGTAATGTGAAAAACAATTCCGGGCTGGGCAGGTGAAAGCGTTGGGTTTGGAGTTTTAGCCGGTAAGAATCCGGCACTGGCGACGAGTGTGGACCCTCGTCGTCGTCTTATGTAAGATTTCTCCAGTTTCCCACGAAAAAAAAAATAATAATAATAATACTAATTACCGCGCGGGGTGTCCTGTTCCCGTATGCGGCACGTCCCCCGGGTGGCGGTTGGGGGAAAGCTCGTCACGCTTGCGTGACGGGTAAAGGTGAAACAAAAAAGCCTCCGTGGACCAAACAGTTGTAAAAGGATGATGAGCAAGCGAATGGAATACCTACTACCCCAAGCGGGCAGCTCCAAACTAGGAGTCAATCCCGCTGGCCTCACGGATTTTGGGGGAGGCCACCAAGCGCTTCGTTCTACGAACACGTCAGAGGTGGGGCCCTCGAAAGAAAACCCCCAACAACAGCCGTCGTTACAGATGTTCAGTGTTGCATCCGCAAACAGATTTCGAAGCGGCAGCGTTACCAGCCTTGGTAGTGCCATCAGTGGCATCTCTGCCTATAGTAAGGTATTTTCCAAGCGGGATATGATTCAAATGCGGCTCTATAAACGAGACAGACCTGTGTAAATGGGGAGATCCCTATAAACGGGTGTGCTCCGAACGTGGCATGACTGCACTAGGTTCTATGCAAGGGAGAGCGAAGATACAGCAGGTGTTATCAGCTGGGTGGTGGAGCGAACAACAGGGAGCTTTCTCGTGACTGCAGGCTCGTCCACTCTGGAAGGTGCTGCCGTTAACACCAATATCGCACTCCTGGGCCGCTAATAGTTCTTGGATTCGGCTTACCCAGCATGGGAGGCTGCCCTTTACAGTGGTAAACGTCAGAAACGTGGGAGAGGAACGGTCGATGCCACCGGACTGTAGGGGAGCTAAATTATCGGGACTTCTTAGGACGGACCGTGCAAGCCACTGCCTGGTGACTATCTGATCACTTTACATAAACACACACACACATATAGGGGGGACGGCAATTAATAAAGGATAATGGAAAGTTGTATTAAAATTGCAGGTACTAGAGTGTTGCCAGCGCCATCCGACTCAGAAGAGTCACGGGGGCTTCCCAGCTCCCCCATCACGCCGGTAGGTAACCTGGCTGGCGTGGCGGATACTGCTACAGGAAATCTCTCACGACACATGGGAGGGTTGTCAACTAGCTGGGAGGCTGCAGAGAGTAAGCTGCACGAACAGCTGCTCAACATACGTAGTAGCCTGGCTAGGATGACCGAAAGAACGAATGTCCAAAAAAATGTAATCCGCGTAATCGCAAACGGAATGAGCGAAATAAATGAATCGGTTAAAGTCGCGATGTACGAATTGCAACGTATGAAACTGCTCCGCAAACCGACGATTGCAAACGCTGACGTGTGCATGGCTGAAGTTACTCCTCAGCAACAACAGAAACGGAAACGCGTAAATCAAACCCTTACACCTGAACAAGCTACCGTTCACCACAAAGACGCAGCCTAGATAGAAAGTTGGTCGACGGTCGTCCAAAAAAAAAGAGGACGGCCGCGGTTAACCCACGACCGGACACGCAACCTGGGCCATCTACTGCCCACCAAAGTCGGCAATCGAATCGGCCAAATCCTAAAAAGGGAAGAGGCACGATCCTGATCATACCGGCGGAGAGACAGACGTACGCAAATGTCTTACAGACCATACGTCTGAAGGTGGATCCCGCGAAGACAAAGACGGACGTGCGACAGATCCGCAAAACGAAAGAGGGTGGAGTTCTGTTACGACTCGGTAAACAAGAGTCGCGGCAGGATTTCCAACGGACCTTACAGGTCGCCCTCGGAGAAAGTGTCCAGGTAAAAGATCTAACAGCTACGACAACGCTATAGTTCCTTGACCTAGACTGCATTACAAGCAAGAACGACGTAAAAGACGCGATTAACCGAGAACTCGGGACAACCGCAGAACGAAGTGTCTATGTCTTTGGGTCTAACTCTCGAGGCCTGGCCCTTGCGGTATGTGATTTTGACGCGAGGGATGCGACCGAGATCCTTAAAAAAGGAAGAATAAAAATCGGTTGGGTTAACTGCCGCGTGAGACCTAGGCTTCGTGTACCTACGTGCCATAAATGCCTCGGATATGGGCATATTAAAAAAGACTGCAAAGGACCGGACAGACACCGATGCTGCTGGCGATGCGGCCGAGAGGGGCACGATGCACGGGCGTGCAAAAACACATCTGAGTGCTTCTTCTGTCCTAAGAAGGACAACAAATGCCTCGCACATGTCGCTGGTTCGGGTGCGTGTGCAGCATTTAAGGTGGCACTGACGACAACGAAGACCAAGTCAATAAAATGCCGGTAACTGTTCTCCAATGCAATATGAATCGGAGTAGCGTAGCACACGCGCTGCTCCCTCAGATTGCGGCGGAGCTGGACGCAAACATCCTCGTCATCAGCGAACAGTACCGGGATTTAACACCGCCGAGCTGGCTCGCTAGCAGCACGAGTACAGGGGCATTATAGGTGCGCGGGGAATGGGCAACGCGGATCATCACGCGCGGATCCGGGGAGAGCTACGTTTGGACAACGGTGGGCGATGTCACCTACGTCAGCGTCTACCTTAGCCCGAATTATAGCGCTCTCGAATATGCGGAGAAGCTGGATACTCTCAAAGACGCCGTGAGAGACGTCCCTGGCAGCAAAATCGTGGCGGCCGACTATAACGCGCGCGCGGTGGAGTGGAGGATGCCCGAGACGAACAGACGTGGACGGCTGCTGTTGGAGATGGCCGCAAGGCTTGAACTGACAGTGGCAAATAAGGGAAACACGCCGACGTACAGACGAACCGGCTTTTGTGATTCTGTGCCCGACGTGACCCTTGTTTTGGACAGGATGATACAAAGACTGAGGAGATGGAGAGTGATCGAAGACTACACAGCTATCGATCACCAGTACATCGATCTTATGGATGAATCGCAAACGAGCAGTACTCGGGTAACTCGTCCCCCTCGTTGGGACGTGAAACGGATAGACTTAAACAAACTCGACAGACAAATGACGAGCGGGGAACCACTGTCACAGGTGGAACCTCGTGTAATGTCTAATCGCGACAGGGCTCAAGCCTTTGCCGGGGAAACAACCCAGTTTCTTCAACAATTGTGTGAAGCTTCTATGCCGCGGAAACGTTACGCACGCAACAAACGAGAGACATACTGGTGGAAAGTCGAGATCGCGGACATCCGATGTAGTTGCCTAGCATTCAGACAGAAGGCCCAACGGGCTCGCGATCGACAAACCGCACCAATTTTCTCCGAAGAATACAGACAGAGTAGGAGGCGTTTGCGGTACGCCATAAATAACAGCAAAAATGAGTGCTGGCAAAGACTCGGATCCCTGGGGCGCGGGTTGCAAGATCGTGACTCACCAACTGGGGAGACGGGTTCCGCCGATAACTAAGGACGCAGGGACGATGGACAAGATCGTCGACGGTCTCTTTCCAACTCAATCCGTGAGGAGGGAGGAAACCGTTGAACATACAAACAGAAAATACCCTCTATTCACGAGTGCGTAGCTTGCCAGAGCTGCAAACTCGTTGAAACTTAACAAGGCACCGGGCCCTGACGGTGTGCCGTCGGAAATCTTACATTTCGTCGTTTTGCGACGACCGCTGGTGCTCCTCGACACATTCAACGGTATGTACGGTATTGTATAGAAAAAGTACATATATGTACTATAATGTACAATTTATACTTCCACCAGGGTAATAAAATGGACATTTCTTTTTTATTCTTTTAAATAATAAAATAATACTGACACCACCGTTGGTTAAACGCTTCACATATGTGTTAGTTCTGACATACTAATGTACTCCTGTACATTTATGATAGTATAATACCGTGAAGAAACTGCAATGAATAATAATAAATAAATATAGCAATACTTTTTGGCAATTTTATTATCCTATATCACCAATGAAACTATAGACATCATTATTTTTATCTAATAAAGTTCCCAAAACAGTAAACTCAGTATAATGCGTTACGTTATTTTTTTATATACAAGTTTTTGTTAATAGTTTTGTAAAATAATTATTATTTCATTTAACTAAGTATATACAATCTACACGATTTTACCAATTAATTCATGTACTTATTAATAATAAATTATTGGTTTATATATAGTATATAGTCTTGTTTCCATGCGTGGGTCTTCACACTATTTAATAATATGTCATAAGTCGCTTTGCATAATATATTAGGCCGATAAATTTTAAAATAACATAATAGCTAAGATGTATGCAATGATTTATAAAATGTAACATCAGTTAATATAGTCAGAATTAACACCTATATGAATAGCGGTAACACCTATTAACCAACGGTCATGCAAGTATTATTTTATTATTTAAAAGAATAAAAAAGATATGTCCATTTTATTAGTATTGCAGAAATTAATTTTGCACAAATTAATTTCATTAGAATATTATTTATTTATTACTGTAAGACATGAAAGGGCCAGTAATAAAAGTAATAGTGAAAGATACTTTTCATAAAGATAACCTGCATTCAGATTGGTAGAAATTTTTGCATGGTACAAAATACCTGTCGATTACAGTTTGATTTCAGTGCTCTCAATTGCAGAAAATTTTTATATGAAATTTTAGTAATATTTAAAAAAATGTTTTATTAAAATTCAAAGCAATAGATAAAATAAGGGAGTTAGAATTAAAATTATTTATTTATCAGATAACAAAGTTTGATTAGAATAACACAAGACTTGTGGGTTTTGACACCTTCTTGGAAAGTGTTTTTGATTTCAGTACTTTCAATTGCAGAAAACTATTATGGAATATAAGTTACATATAAAAAAGGTGTTAAGGGGGTATCCTGCTTTGAAAGGCCTAAAAAAACCGTTTTTTAGGGAATTTTTTTAAGATAGAAAAAGATAACCAACTCCAGAGAACTTTCAGGAATATTTTATTATATAATTGAACATTATAAAAAAATTTTTTAAAGAAAAATATCAAAATGCAGCCGATTATTAGGCACGTTTGTTGGGCAATCCGTAATCCGAGTCTTCTATTGGCGGGAGAGAGAGCTCTTAATCTTGATCTGAAACAGAAAGCCAAAAAACAATTTCATTTTTATACATGTATTTTCTATTTGAACCAAGAAAATTCCGAAGAAATTGTGAAATTTGAAATTTTTTCCGAATTTGAAACAAAAAGTGCTTTTTACGAGAAAAAAAATCTCTTCATTGTGCTGAAAAAGTCTTTTAGAAATTCATTTCCAAAAACCTTTTTGGTTCATATTGAAGAGTAGATAAAACTAGAGCTAAAAAACTTCGGATCGTTACGATAGCTTATTAATTTTTTTTGCAAACACGATCGCCAGTTTAGAAGAAGTGGAAAAACGAAAACTCGAGAAAAAGCGCTTTAAAGTTTATGAACTGGAAAAATGTTAATTTTCGACTACTTACGGCAATAATTCGCTAATCAGCTATTCCTGCGCCATACAATAGACCTTCAACTTCCTCATGGAACTCATTTTGTTGAAGTTGTTCAAGTCTACGGGCCGTACGAGCTTCCTTACTGGAAAGAGACGAACGTCGTCTTTCTCGTTCAATCCGTTGTATATCGACATTATCCGCAAACATTTTACATTGCTGGCCAATTTTCAAATTGAGTAATTGCCTGGTATGCAGAACTGCTGAATATCCTTCATTGAACATTCCTGCAGCCATATACGCAGCAAACTCTCTGAAAATTGTATATTTTGTTTGCAAGATCTGCAAATTACGATATCACAAATTGCAAAAAATACTGTGACAAACTCGATTATTCGATAGCAGTGAGTTGGATGCACAATGATGTTGTCGGTGCTAGCAATGGCTAATTTTCTCTCAGTACTACTTGTGTTGCACTCTGCCTCGTCTGATTCTGTTGTGAATTGATTACCATGGAATTTTCGTTTCCGTGGTTTTGCAACACGATTACTACTCGATTTGTCACTTTTCGGATAACTAGATATGATTGTATTGAAGCGCACTATCGTCAATAGTCAGAGCAGAACTAAACGTTACGCCACAAACAGCTCTATAGGAAGCAGGTACACACAGATTATATACCGATGACACATACTAAGGTTCAAAAGACGCTTCTATGAAAGCAAAATATTATTTCGCTCAGCTGCTGAACCTTTTCAGGTATATAGTTTCGAGTTTAGAGACGAGGGGAGGAGCGCGCGCGTTTCAGTCTGACCGAGCACTGGCACTTGCTCGATGCCCCGTTGCGTTTAGTGCTGTATCTTCGGAAATACCAGAAATCCGACTCGATAACTTCGGATATATGTTCTTATACATATAAGGAATAGATTTAAGCAGTCAAAAAAAATTGATTTTTTGAACGTTCTAACTCAGGATACCCCCTTAACACAATACTTGCGGGTTTTGCACCTTCTTGGAAGGTGTTTTCGAATTTAATACTTTCAATACAGAGAACTATTATGCATAAAAAAGAGAGAAATTACTTTTTATTAGTTATGCAAAAATTGATATTACACAAATGAATTATTATTAGTCTATACAATTGTTTATCTATTATAAATTTAAATTTTTTCAACTATTGGAAAAATGTGTGTCTCTATCTGTATTCACTCTATCTATCTCCACAAGCCACAGACTATTCCTCACAACTCAGTAAGGCGAACTGAATTAATACCAGCCACTTTAAATACCTCACAGGATGAGAGTTTGAAAAAAGACCAAGACAAGTTAAGTCAGAATAAAAAATTTAATTGATTGTCGTATAAAATTAAAAAAACGGGGGAAAAAAAGAAATAAAGGAAAAGAAAATTTATTGTATTTTGCCCTGAATATGCCTGGTGAACTCATCAGTAGAGTCCAGGCACCTCGTCTCTAGATAAAGATGAATGGTATAATATAAAAATTTTGAAAAACAGCTCTATTCCGACGAGGAAGACATGGGGTATATATGCCCTACCGATAGCAAACTTTAGGTATTGCCGTATATTAACAGGTAGCCCCCTAACGCACTTACATAGAACTAATGTCTTAATTTCAATTGCAGAAACTTTTTATGGAGCTTAATATTATACATACACCAATTATATATATATATATATATATATATGTACACGCATACGCGCAAGCACGCACGCACCATTGCGCTAAATCTAGGGAGCAAATAAGATTATGAGTTTTTATTGTTTGTTGAATCTCGGCAGCGCTAAAGTACTTTTGCGCCCGCCGGTTGCTAAAGGGATACTTTACCCAGCTGTAGAAGTACAGGTGACAATCACCTGATTTTCAGTTAATTATCATGTCAAAATCACAGCTGATTATCACCTGATTTTCAGGTGAAAATCATCTAATCTTTGCAATTGATTAAATATATATTTTAGATAATATAGTCAATAATTTGAAAGACTATTTGACAGATTCAAATAACTATGATGAAGGGAAGACGGTATTAATTATTTTTCTTGTTTGCATATAAAATATTGTTTTGATTTATTTAAGCCTACCAAAACCTTTAAGGATTTATACAGCTGTAAAATATAAAATAAAGTTGCAACTTGTCAATAAAATAAAAATTTTATTTTTAACGAAAAAAAATATAAATTATTATGAAGCTGTATTTGCTCGCATGGCTCAATTTCTGTCATTGCGTATTAAAGACTTTAACATTTGTGTTAACGTTTTGTGACATTGTAGTTATACTACATGTCACTTTAAAAATAAAACAGCGAGACAAGGTATAGTATAGCACCTGTCAAGCTTATTATGCAAAGTAAGCGTGCTATACATACCAATCAAGTCCTAATATGACACACATATGTGAATGTGTGAAACCGGAATAGGCTTACATTGCATAGTAAGCAGGAGAATCCGAAGCGAAGGAGATGCGACTCCTGACTGCGCACAATTGCACACACACACACACTAATGCCTTGTCCAGTACCAGGAATGAACCATGAATGAGCGGCTGCGGTCAACGTGACTGGCACTTTGAACGGCAAAGCCGCTGCTTTGCCGTGTATTACTCGTAAGCACATTTAGTGCAATAAATCTGCAATCTTCTAACTAAGTTTGTTTTAATCGTGACTCCACCCTAATCCCCCGTGGACACGTCACATGGCGACCATATTGCGCACACACGTAGGAAGCGTCGAAAGTGGTTTTGGACGGCCATTTTGTATCGACCGCGTGCAACCAAATTTTGATTTTTATAAAGAATTCAATTTTGGTTAATATAAAGTGTTGTTGTTAGTAAATTATCTACAAAATTCGGTGAGTCTATTGCATATTATTTGGTTTGAAATTTGTTTCTGCATATTGCTCTTTTTGCATATAACAGCAGTAATTTGTTTTCTCTTCACAAATATAAATTTTGGAATTAATTTTATTCCCTTCTAGCTCCAAAGTTTGATTTTTTTAAATAGCTTTTTGAAGTTTTGTTAAATTCAATTGCCATTAGAAGTTAAATGAGGAAGAGAATTTTGGACTACGAGTAAGTACTTAGTAAATTTTCATTTCAAGCTACGCTCTCAACTTAGAAAAAAAAAGAAAGGAAAATGTTTTTTTAAGTTTATTATAATTAATTATTGTTAAATATTAGCAGTCAAATTTAATATTGTACCCTGTAGTAATAGATTCAAGGGGCAAATAGCAAGTATCGCAGTTACTTGATTTACTCGACAAGTAATTTTTGTGAAAATTTTTGTTTGCAATTAAATTGAGATTTTTATTATAAATAATCATTCGTGGAGTTAATTAGAACCTTTAGCCACCAAAATTATATTCAATTTAATTTATTTTTTAACAAAATACGACCCTTTAAATATTGAGATCGATAGCCAACCAAGTGTATATACGGATATACAGTGTTAAGATAGTAATATTTAATTGCTGTACGCTTATTAATTTTGGAATTGCATTAACAAGTAACCTTTTACTATTTATTTCCATTGTATATATATATATTTTCAAGAGTCATAACCCATCAAGCACCATTGTAACCCAATCCAGCAGATCCTGGAGTAGACGAGGCGAATTTCGTTCCATTGGATATACCCGATAATAGAAACTTGAATATAACCCCGGAAGGGGAAAACTACTTAGCTGGCACATGGAGGAATCCGTCCATCATGAGGTCAGTAAGTAGGGGAATTACAGCGGGAAATCCTATGGTATCAATGGATAACATGGAAGTGCACAGTGGTGCTTACCCACGTATTCATGGGCAATTGCCAACAAGTCAAACATTGGGACCATATGCACATCCGTTAACACTCAGCAATTTGCGGATTGGCGTAGAAAATGTGGTAACGACAAATGCTAATGTTAGATTACATTTGAACTTTCCATTGCCCACTTTAACGGCAGAATCCTTCCAGCACCCAAATAATAATTACAATTTACATAGTAATATTATTAATCTCCTATTCGCGCAATCCACCCAACATCCAGCTCAGGGAAATGTGATAGAAAATAGACAAAATGAACAAAACGCGGCAGATCCGGTTGAATTTAGATTTTAAGATAGACAAATTTTAATTGCGAGTTTTAATTCGGAAAATGCAGGTGGATATGATCAAACATCGTATTTACAAATTAGACAGTTTGTGGCAACTAACACAAACACAGATAACATAAGATCACCATCAACCCCGAGGCCGAGATATCCAAATACAATCAATCTTCCGCGAAATGTTCAAAGCCATGAATCACATGTTTCACAGTTAACGGAGGAAGATCTGGAGAATAGAACATTTCCAATCTACACTCAGGCGGGTAATAGGACACAAGGAGTGAGATTTAGTGACGAATTCACGAGAAATTGTGAAAGACCAATACCTGCAACGAGTAGTACGAACGAGACAAGGTACCGGGTAGGAAATTAACGACAGTATTACGATCAGCCTGAACCGATGCAACAGCCTTTTTACATCCAAAACAATTCCTTCCAGCAACAGGAAAATCCTAGAACCTTCCAGCAATTCCCACAAAATTATACTTGTTCAATTAATCCTAACCTCGAACGACAGCCTCCGGTTATGCCACAATCCCAATATAATATCCCTCCAGCACCATCACAAAATAATTTTAGACAATATCCCTACAATTATTCTCAACCTTACCCCCAGTCAAGCACCAGGCGAGAAGGATCACTTATGGATAATTCAACCTTCGAAAGAGAAAAACGTGTCAGCGAAATTCTGAAACAATGGCATATTGAATTTAAAGGTGCTAAAAGAAACGATCCAGAATCATTCCTAGTAAATTTGATGGAATGCGCACGCTCATACCAATTGACTACGGATGACATCACTAGGTCATTGCCAGTAGTACTAGATGAAGATGTCTGGTGTTGGTTTCGCAGGGAACATCGCAATTGGCTGATATTGGAAGACTTTCAACAAGCATTCAGACTCCAATATTGTAAAGAAGACTTACAATATCAAGTAAGAAAAAGGATTATTGTAAGAACACAGGGACCACAAGAAGATATTTCGACATATCTTTCGAAATTCCGCAACTTATTGGATCAATTGAAGCCTCCAATGCCCCTTGGCGAACAATTAGCAATCACGTACGATAATCTACATCCAGATTATAGGCAAAGAATTGACAAAGACCAATTTTCATCATTTTTATAATTGCAGCTGCTAGGAAAGAAGGAAAAATCACCAAGACACACTCTACCGTCCTCCGCCAATAGAAGATGACGAGCAACTCTTCAACTCCGCGTACGAACCAGTAAAAATAAAAAAGTCTGGTAAAACTGCTGCAATCGCTGGAAATGCCAGTGATGCAGGCACCACGCACGAAGAGGCACCTGCTGCCGCCTTACAGCAACCTCCAGCACCCTCAAACCCTCCGTCGTCCAACCCCAAAGGAAATAATAAAAGATCTTATATTAAAAAGCGCAACGGAACGAATCAAAATGGAAAAGGACCAAATCAGAAAAATAAACAGGCCCCAACTGGAAATGGTAATAATGGGGAACAGAAAACCGAGACAGATAGCCCCAATACTGAAAATAATGGCAAAACAAGGAATACAGAAACAGACACTTGCTACACATGCGGCATTACAGGTCATTGGTCCTATGATTGCCCAGAGAATTCTTGCAGAGTGTGTGGTAAGAAAAACACACTGAAGCGAAATTGTGTAAAGTTCCTAGACCGGCGAGAAAAGACTCGCGGGGAAACCAGTAGGAGTCGATGTGTTCTCCTTGGTAGAAAACGTTATAGTAGACTCCAAAACTACCAAATTTCCAGCAAATCCAAATAAGAGAAAGAAAACAGGTTCCAAGAATCCAAAAAAATTGAAAATTTCCCCTCCAGCACCAATTATAAACACCGAAAAAGCTCATCCAGCACCATCCAAAAAACAAGAAAATTCCCATCCAGACCCCAAAAAGAAAAGAAAAAATTCCTCTCCAGCACCAATGGTAAAAATAGTTAAACTGCCGGATGAATCGGGAGATAAGTGGAATAACAGCGCAGTAGAAAATATGTTTTCAACCGCTGTCTTATCACCAGACTCACTTATCCAAAGGCATCCTTTAGGTAAGCTTCAGTCTAGGTTGTTTTTCTCGATAGAATTAAACGGAAGTGATGATAGGACTTTTAGACGCCGGATCTGTTTATTCCTATATAGGAAAAGGTTTAGGAAAACAGTTTAGCGGGAAATTTAAACCTTGCAAGGGCGCCGTAAGCGTAGCCAATGGGATATCAGTTACTGCGGAAGGAAAATTAGGCGTAACGGTTAGTATGGATGGAATTGAGAAAACCTTACCTTTCCGAGTAGCAGACGACTACAGTACGAGTGTATCTTGGGAATTGATTTCAAACCTTTATTTGAACTCAAGATAGACTTCGGAAACGACACATGGTGGACACCAGCAGGGGAAGTTCATCAGTTTTATCCCTATGGGCAAGATCCCAGCTACCTTCCAGCACTAGCTAGTATAGATGGCCTTCGTCAAGCGTCAGAAGAAGAGGAAAAAGAAATAAAAAAGGTCCTAGACAGTTTAATCCTGAAAACCCCGAAAACACTTGATGCGACAACTTTGGCTTACCACAAATTAGATGTATAGGGTCACGAGTCTATAAGACAAAGAATGAGGACGTACTCAGCAAAGATGTTGAAAGCAGGGCAAGAAGAGGTAGACCGTATGTTAAAAGAAGACATAAAGAACCATCAGAGAGTCCTTGGTGTAGTTGCCCAGTAATAGTACCAAAAGCTGACGGCAAATACCGATTTTGTATTGACTATCGGCAGGTCAATAAAGTAACAAAAAGATTTGCTTACCCATTAAAGAATATGGATGATATACTAGATAAGTTAAGAGAAGCAAAGTATATCTCAAAATTAGATTTGTCGCAAGCTTATCATCAGATTTTACTAGAAGAAGGCAGTAAAGAAAAAACTGCATTTGGCATACCGGGACGAGGCCTATACCACTTCAAGAGAATGCCCTCCGGCTTAACAAACGCTCCAGCTACCTTCCAAAAGATCATGGAAAAATTGGAAAAATTAAACAAACCAGATTGGGAACCACATGTTTTCGTGTACTTAGACGATATAATTATTGTGACCCAAACGTTTAAAGATCATGTTTTCTGGTTAAATAAAGTACTGAAGGCGTTAAAAGAAGTGAATTGACAACTTAATCGAGATAAGTTAGAATTTTGCTGTGCCGAAGTAAAATATCTTGGTTATGTTGTAAATGAACATGGTCTGTATACTGATCCCGACAAAACTAAACCCGTAATCGAATATCCAGCACCCAAAAACTTCAAGCAACTCCGCAGATTCCTAGGGATGATTGGATGGTATTCCCGATTTATTCCAAATCTAGCAGAAATAAAAAATCCCCTTACACAGTTAACTAGAAAAGGTGTTCGTTGGCACTGGAATGCAGAGCAACAGACAGCCTTTGAAAAACTGAAAATATCTCTTACTCAAGCACCCATTCTAGCACGACCCAATCTCACCTTACTCTTCACGTCGCAGACGGACGCAAGCAATTACGCGATAGCAGGTGTGCTTACGCAGGTAATTGATGGGAAGGAACATCCAATCTACTTTGTGAGTAGAACAATGACCAATGCAGAACGCAATTACACGGTAACTGAAAAAGAGTGTTTAGCGGTTCTGTGGTCAGCAAATAGGCTTAAAGGATATCTTCAAGGAGAACAGTTTACCGTATTAACAGACCATTTCAGTGTTTTATGGGTAATAATCTCAAAGACCCTGCAGGCCGACTGTCACAATGGAATACAGCGCTACAAAATTACGATATCAAATTTGTGCATCGTAAAGATGTTTTGCATCAAGTTCCGGACGCTTTATCAAGAGCGTGGGAAGAGTCAGAAGTAGCAGCTGTAGTTCCGACTCACATAGATGATCCATGGTACATACGAAAAATGGAGAACGTACGGAAATTTCCAGTTAAGTATCCCGATTTTAAAATCGAGAATGGTTTTCTTTACGCACATCGTCCAAACCCATTAGTCGATCCATTGTTCCCTGATTTGGATGCGTGGAAATTAGTTCTTCCAGCATCAAACAGACCTCAAGCTCTTTTCAAAGCCCATAATACTCCTCAATCAGGACATTTAGGCATAGAAAAAACCTACGCACGTCTTGCGACTTATTATTATTGGCTCGGTTATTTTTACGAGACTTCTTGTTATGACCGATCGTGTCATGAATGTCAAATCCACAAAAGTTGCCAATTACCCCCATCAGGGTTAATGGGCGAAAGAAATATCGAGGGACCATGGAAAGTAGTGGCTGCCGATATTATGGGCCCGAAACCAAAATCTAAACGAGATTTCAGATACGTAATTGTTTTTGAAGATTTATTCACTCGTTACGTAGAAATTCAGCCACTTAGGAAGGCAGACGCTAAAAGTGTATGGCAAGCTTTTGAGGATTTGATCATAAACCGATGGGGATGCCCTAAGTTTTTGTTGACAGATAATGGGACTGAATTAGCCAATAAATTAATGTCAGAACGCTTAGAAGGTTACGGTATCAAGCAAACTACCACACCCCCTTATAAACTACAAACGAACCCGGTAGAGCGAGTAAACCGTAAATTAAAGCCTATGATTAACAGCTTTATAACTGAAGATCATAAAGAGTGGGATCTGCATTTAAAGGAATTTTGTTTCGCTTTAAATACAACGATTCACTCGTCGCTTAAAACAACACCAGCGTTTATGAATTTGGGTAGAAATCCGGAACCATCCATCCTAATCCGAAAGCACCTCGAGAATCCCATTCCTATCCTTCCTGAAGATTAAGAAAAGTGATCAGATCGTATGAAGAGACTTCCAGATCTTCACGATGTAGTTAACCATCATATGGATAAAGCCACTGCTTGACAAGCCAAATATTATAACAGGAATAGAAGGGATATTACTTACCAGATAGGAGATAAAATAGCTAGATTAAATCGCGTACAATCTTCTGCAGAAGGAAGTTTTGCAGCCAAACAGGCTCCGAAATTTGTAGGTCTAGCAACAGTAGTCGAAGTTAAATCCCCTACTGTTTATATCGTAGAAGTTGACAATTCAAAGAAAATAACTGAAATATCCATAGAGGATATTAAACGGTAAATATGAATCCCATTTCTATTCCAGATGTTACAACGGCGAAGCAGCCTACGAGGAAGGGGAGGAAGAGGCGGAACGTCAGCCGTTCGACGACCTCTGATGGGCGAGGCGCCGATCTACCCGCCTCCCCAAAACGTAGCAACGCTGCCCAATCCAGTGACACCTCCAGCAACACCGTCCCCGGTGCTTTAACGGACGCTTCCGAGGAGGGAGAGCAGTCCAAAAGGGTATCGGTACCGGGTTACGTACCGTACCGGGCGGATGTGTCCGAGACGCCGAGCCACTACGGCGACAGCTTCCCGCGGCACAGGCCCCCACAACCATGAGGCAGAGGAAGGAGCCAGACAAGGGAGCCGGTGGCGAGAGACCTCCAAGGCGCCGAGGTCGGCCACGGAAAGCCGCCTGCGCCATGCAAGCAACCGCAGGTCCCGGCGAACCCACCGCCTCCTTCAGCACCAGTCCCTCAACCCCAAGTCCATCCAGCACCACAGTCCCCCCCAACACCATCTTACAAACCCCATTACCATCAAGCACCAACTTCCCAGTCCCATGTTCACCCAGCACCATTCCCTGTGACCCGTCCACAACCCTTTGCGCCACAATCTCCCGACCCCCTTCCCGAATCCCCAAACCTATTACCCAAATATACCGCGACGCCTCCCAAGACCATGCGATGCGCATAGTGCATTTTGTCTCAATCCCTATCCTGTATACCCCCTTCCCCTACCCTTTCTGAATTGCTCCCACCCCTATTAGCCCCTATCCGAAACGCTCCTCCCGAACCCCGCCAAACCACCCCACCCCCCGTAGAACGCCATACGGGACCGGTTTCTCCAACTATCCCATCCCTCATGTCCCTGAAAATCTCCCTACCCCCCCACCAATTCCCCTCACCACGCAGCACCAGCTCCCTAGCACCCCCCAACGATCCCAGCGAACCTGGATGCTTCTGGCCCAGAACCTCGCCGTGTCCAGCAACCTGGGCCCACGTCCAACGGCGTATAGTAGCCGTAGAAGGCAGGGATGCTGGAACTGTGGAAGCCGAGACCACAGTTGGCAGAGGTGTCCGGAGGCACGCACGAAATTTTGCCGTGGATGTGGCAGGACCGGGACGATCATTCAGGCCTGTCCGGAGTTCCACGACGAGTGGGTAGCAGCACTAAAGATTCACCCCAAATAGGGGAGTGTAGAATTTTTTTTTATTATTTTATTAAATTGGTAATTTTTATTAAAATATGACTTATATTTTACTCCCTTAAGACCCACATGAGCACCATTCCCAAATATAGAGAAAAATATGCACACAATATTAGTTTAGTACAATAGTTAATTGATAATTTCAAAATTACATACAAACTTCATAAAGTATAATGGATAAATTTTTAATTGTTAAAGAATGAATTAATAAAGAAAAACAAATAATGTGTTTGATTCACTATAGCTATTCATAATAGTTTCATTATTATAGTCAACTTCATGTCATTATTTAATCTCGACGTAAAGCCACTTTCGAAGGAGGAGAGCTACTCACCAGGTTAGTAATGAATGAAAGTTTTCTATTTTAATACATTTTTTTGGGATGATTGTTTCATGTTAGTTTGGATTATGAGTGTCGCGAATTTCGGAATTAGTCGGAAAGCGAGCGTGATAAGAGCTTGTAAGCCAGTCACACGTAATTCGAATCGAATAAAGTAATTTAGTTATCGGAAAAGTAATAATTACACACTCAGCGTGTTACATGGTTACACAGATTAACTCTAAAAGAAAAGCTGTTCCAGTTTCCAATGTTCCAGAATTCAAGAAACCCATTACACTTATTAATTGATAAATTGTTTTTGTTGTTCTTTTGAAATTTAATAGTAATATGCGAAAAAAAAATTGATTTATTTTACGACACAAACCACACCGACAGTTACACTTTACACCGCTGTAGATAGCACCGGCTATCTTAGGTTAAGTTTTTTTATGTACTAGGATCTATCTAGAATCGTTTTGATAGCTAGTATTGTATTCATACTTCTGTGTGCATTGTGCATCCCCTTGCGTATTCTAAATCGAAGTAAGGTATAACTTTGGTTTGGGAGGGAGGAGTTGTGACATTGTAGTTATACTACATGTCACTTTGAAAATAAAACAGCGAGACAAGGTATAGTATAGCATCTGTCAAGCTTACTATGCAAAGTAGGCGTGCTATACATACCAATCAAGTCCTAATATGACACACATATGTAAATGTGTGAAACCGGAATAGGATTACATTGCGTAGTAAGCAGGAGAACCCGAAGCGAAGGAGATGCGATTCCTGGCTGCGCACAATTACACACACACACTGCTCCGTTGATCCAGCATCCTAATGCCTTGTCCAGCACCAGGAATGATCCGTACAGTATCCCCAGGTCCCGTCCAGCCTTGAATGCCCTCTCCAGCACCCAAGAGAAGCCTCCGATGTTGAGCAGCCCAGGTGAAGACTCCAGCCCTTGCAATAAGTGTAGCGCCCTTGCGCTCAAGCAACGGTGCTCTGCCAATCAAAGTACCTGAAACGGTAATTAATTACCAAGTTGGTCGACTACTAAGGAACGAGGATGGCGAAGCTACAACCAAGCATAGCTTCTCCCAGGTATGTCAGCACGACCAAAAGGAAAGGAGATGACAGGTCTAGTTTGAGATTATGGAAGGCACAAGTAAACATTCAAACTAGAGCCCGAGGAAAGCAGATAAATTACCTCGGCGGCACTTCAAGGGACGACGACGATTCACCGCCGCCTGGCTCCGCTCACTGAGCGCTGTTATGGGGCGCCGATGTACTCCAGCTGTCCGGAAACTCCGAGCCGAGGATCCCGTATTGACGATATACGGCACCTGCAATAAGGAAACTCGAGGGGCTCGATTGAACCTAAAATCGAGGTAACGTGGAACGATTTAAAGCTTACCTTGCAGATAGTACTCTCAGCAGGGCCGCAATTACTCGACCGCCATCCAGCACCAAGGAAGTCAACGTCGTTGACGACATCTCCGTCGAGGCAGCGAAACCACGGCCCGAGCGGCCAGCACGAGCCCAGCCGAGCGCACACGACTCGAGACCCGAGAGTAGGCGCGCATGCGCAATACGTATAGAAAAACTCTCTCGCTTCGTGCCTGCCGATGATCGTCAGACTGCGACCGACCACCGACATTTTTCGACACGAGCCAGCAATTTTACGGGCTACGCGTGTGTCAGAGAGATCCAGGAGACGAGCATCCAGGTGAGCCGAGCTCCTTCCTCCCAAATCCAGCTTCCTTGAAGTGTGTGTGTGCGTCGCGTAGTTAGGTGCGGGACGGCCCGCAAACGCGCGAACGCGAGCGACCACGGCCAACGTGACTGGCACTTCGAACGGCAAAGCCGCTGCTTTGCCGTGTATTACTCGTTAGCACATTAAGTGCAATAAATCTGCAATCTTCTAACTAAGTTTGATTTAATCGTGACTCCACCCTAATCCCCCGTGGATACGTCACAGTTTGTATCATTGTCTTTTGTACTAGACGGTAATTCTTTATATTTTGTATGTCTATCTAAATAATCACTATATAAACCTGCAAGAATTACTTTAACAATAAATAATAATAATGTGGAAAATAATTTCTAGATTGAATCGTCCAATATCTTCAAGCAATGATTAAAAAGCTCGAGAGTGGGAAAATTATGTTTTATATTTTAGCGCCCCAGTGTTATTAGAGCATCTGAGCAGAAGTTATTATAATCACTAACTTTTTTTTGTAGAAAGTTTATATATATTACTAGATGATACAATTTTCTCTGCTGAACAACATTATAGCTTATAACATTCATCAATTGCTGCATTTATCCGAAAGTGTTCTGAATTGGGGGCCGCTGTGGTGCCATCCCTGGTAAAAATTATCATATGGAAACCATATGGCTTTCACATGAAATCGATGTGGTTGCCATGTAGGAATCGTGTGATTCCCAATGGTATACTCGTGGATCCCAACGGGATTCATATGGATACCATGTGGGATTTTGTGGTGGTTCCCACGTAGAAATTATATAATTTTCATGTTATTTCTATGTGGTTTTCGTGTATTTCCCACGTGGTTTCTATATATAAATAAATAATTATTTTGTATAAATAATGTATATAATAATATAAAATAAAAAAAAAATCGACAACTCCGGGAACCGAACCCGCAAACTTCGAATCCGGAGCATTACACCTTACCACCGAGCCATTTAATAAATAATTTTTAGTTGGTAATTATTAGTCAAAAAGGCATAATATTTCTACGCAAGCATCATAATTAGGGTCTAAAGACTCGTCGTTCAAGATTTTTTTAACCATTCAATATTATTTAGAAATAAAAATACAAAATTACCCTTCTCTAAGTTTGAAACCTTCTAACAAGAGGAGTACTTGACCTCCGGAAAACAGATCTTATCCTAATTTTGGTATGTCTTTTGTAATATAAAAATGTGAATAAAGTCAAGTTATCTCTTGCCAATGGCCACTTTTACAGGAGTTATTCGACATTCAATAATATCAGTAAAATTACTTCCTATTTGAATCTCTTACAACTCGGAAGCAAATAGAGATAGACACTCAAACCAAAAACCAGAAGAAAGCTGAGTTCAAGTAGATATAGTTTGAAAAAAAGAAGCTCAAATTTTTAGGCCAAAAGAAACAATAAATTTTTCATATCAAATTTTGGTTAAAATTTTTTCAATTTCTTATTTTCTTCATACCTTTGCACCAACTTAAGCAATTTGAGCTTCTTTATTTCCAAACCATATCTACTTGAACTCAGCTTTCTTCTGGTTTCTGGTTTGAGTGCCTATCTTTATTTTTTTCCGAGTTGTAAGTGATCAAATAGGAAGTAATTTTTACTGACATTATTTTTGGATGTCGAATAACTCCCGTAAAAGTGGCCATTGGCAAGAGATAACTTGGCTTTCTTCACATTTTTATATTATAAAAGACATACCATAGTTAGGATAAGATCCGTTTCCCGGAGGTCAAGTACTCCCCTTGTAAGTAAATATACACCTATTTACTGTCTTTGGCAGATGAAAATAGTTTTTCATCTATGGCAACTGTCCTCATCCACTAAGCTTCGGTCCTCAGTATATGCTGATTCGCATATCCCAGCCGAATTGGCGAATCGGCATTTGATACAATGGCTTTGCGGGCTGCTGTCCGATTCTTCACATGCAACCTACTTTTTACTGAAGTTCGGAGCACTTGTTCTCCGATATCCAATTCCAACGCTTCCGGGAGCTTACAGACGGGTTGAAACGGATTTTCTACAAGCGCCTGCCGCACTCGCTGTAGATCAGCAGCTGATACCGCGACGTTACTGCCATTACATTTCCGTAAATCATGAGCTAAATTGTTTTCGTCCTCCACCTCGAATCGCCGAATCCAATTGTGTACGGTCATTTCAGTGCAGTTAAAATACTGCGCTATATCATGGACACGGACATTCCTACTCCACAACGCGCGCATTGCATGCAAATTAGCATCAGTGGGCCTGAAAAGCATTATCAAAGAATGAACGTCAAAACCGAAAGTACACAAACAAAACTAAGTACTTGCAAAATTTTATAAACAGCACACGTGAGCTTGTAAAACAATATACCCCGCCTCTGCAACACAACGTGCACTGATAAATTTGCAGGCTATGCGTTTAAACAAATGAATAACGGCAAAAAAACAGTGAAATAATGGTATATTTATAATAATAATGATACTAATAATACAAAAACAAAAACTGTCGTCGATTATAATATGCAATAAATCAAAATACTATGTATAATGCGTTTTCTTACCTTTTTTTTTAACCTAATTTATCGTCAATATTTTTTTATTTTCTTTATCTATTTACTAATTTTCCATTTTTTTAACTTAATTTATACTGCAATAGTTATTTATTTGTTTATTTTATAATCATGAGTTTTTTTATATTTTTTTACATTTATTTTTCGTGCAATATTTTTGTATAAATATGATAATAATACATTGTATGTTTGTGTTAATTTTTAAATAAATTATTTAATAATTTATAATTACAAAAAAACATAAGTCACAATAAAAATCCAATCGACTGTAAACCTTTACACAGGCACCAATCGATTGGATCTAAATCCACGGGCTTTAAATAGCCCCTCCGGAGAAATTTAGATATTCTTTTAAATTGTTTTTTCATATATGCCCATACTTTCTTTGCTTCCATCACTGAAACAGAGGGGAAAATATAATAAATAAATGAATTACGTGATGCATTTTAATTCAAACTAGCCATATTACCTCGGTCGCTAACGCTCCCTCGGTTGAATCACATTTTTGAGGCTAGACGTTGATTATAAAGTGTAGTCTTAAATTTATTATTAGTTTATAACACATAAATTTTAAACGATTTTGATACAATTATTTTATTTTATTTTCAAACCAATTTTTTTCATGTGCTTTAAACTATTAATTAAAATTTGTTGTTATATTATTAAATAAAAATAAATTATAAAATATTTTATTTTAAAAAATGTATACAATTTATTCCTTTTACTCATCATGATATTTAACTATAACAGTTTATTTTCGAATGTTGGTTTGTATTATTTTCTCTCTGGATATACAGGCTTGAGACTGTCATATAATGAACATAAATATAATGTGTATTAAAAGATTCAAATATTTGATTTTCTAACATATATATATTTCAAAATTATGTATGGTATACGTTCCAATATGGCTACATTAAAAATAAAATAAATAATATAATATGGCATCTCGTATATTCGTATTTATTTTATATATTTTGTAATTTTTTGTTTCATTAATATCTAAACAAAGTTCTAAAATAATATCACTTTTTGCAGACAATGTATTCTAACAAGTATTATCAAAATACTTTAATTGATATTTAATTAATGCTATATGAGACAATTAATTATTTTAAAATTTGTATATTTTATAAATAATTTTGTCAATAAAATGTCGTTTGATGCAGACAATGAATTTTAAATTTGTTTATTTCTTCAGTATTTTAGTAAAAAAATGTCTCTTGATGCAGACAACGAATTTTAAATTTGTTTATTTCTTCAGTATTTTAGTAAAAAAGTGTCTCTTGATGCAGGCAATGAATTTTAAATTTGTTTATTTCTTCAGTATTTTAGTAAAAAAATGTCGCTTGATGCAGACAATGAATTTTAAATTTGTTTATTTCTTAAATAATGATATATTGAAATGTTGCTTGATGTAAATAATGTATACTTGAAAAATATTCTTTACTATACGTAATTTTATCTACATATTTTGTCTGATGCTTATATCTTATTTTTTCATAATTCGTTTGCCTAATAAGTCGACCTTAAATTGATTTTGTAACGGTAAGCGACTTACCGATCAGCTAGGCAACGCGAAAGAGGATATACAGTGCGGCGCGCGCACGAACGCGCGAGAATCGTGCGCGCCCAGCTGAGATGATAGAGAGAGAGTTCGCGCGCGATCGGCAACAACATCGTGTTGACAACGGCCGAGAGATTTTTATCGAGAAATAAGAGATTAAAGACTGGTGCATTTAGTGTGTGGGTGTGAGATTTTCTCCCCACCAACCTCCACGTCATCGTGCAGAGCAGCACGTCTCACGGGCAGTGAGAAAAGGAAGTCAAGAGTCGACCGCCCGGTACCCAGTCGTTTCCCGCCGAGACGCGATATTTAGAGAAGCGGTAAGTGGTGCACCACGTTTAGACCCGCGTGTCTACTTAATATTTAGCGTCCAGATTTACCTGGTACGGTCCAGGTGAGGAAGCGTTCCTCCTTTCCCCCTCTCGTGACAACACCCGCACGGATAGACAGGTCGGTGGTTCGCGGAAGCCACTTCACGAGAGAAGGCGCGCGTGAAGAAGGAAGCTTCTACGTCAAAGCTCTCTACGTCAGAAATACATACGTCACACGGTGTGACGTATGCCATCAGGTTAAGCAGCCGATCACATCCGGATCGGTTGCTCGTAATCTACGGTTACACAGATTTTAACTAACTTGTTTCGCGCTGACCTCGGGGGTCGTCATAGGACTCCCCGTAAATTGTTAAAGTTAATTTATAGTTGAATTGCTAATATTTGTTTAGTTAATAAATTGACTCGGCGAGACAATCTTTCTCGCCGATTAACGAATAATATCGATTGTTGATAGTGTTTTACCGGTTACCGTCCTATCCTACGAATACCGCCCTCTCCGGTGTTTATCCTAGTTGGCAATTTTGGGCATAGGGCCCAAAACACGGTATCTAAGTCAAACGAAGTGTTTGACGTTGTTAACGGCATTGCACAGGAATCGAAGTGATTCCCGGCCGCATCGTGGGACTGCACTCTTAAGGTTAGTAAGTTGGGACAGATTGGGCCTAACCGTGGGCCTTACATATATCCAGTACCCATCCCGTTACAACTGGCGCCCAATACGTGTGGATTTTGGATACAGGACATCGGAAAAATCAACAAGCACGATATAGTTGTTCAATTGTTGATAATATTGTTAATTAACAATTGGATAACTCGCGAACAATAACGAGGTCAGCAGTCGCGTTTCGAAATTGTGAAGTATATTTCGGTACTCTTTCGTTCCCCCTCGAGGCGGGATTTGTTTATTAACAAATAGAATTGTTATAAACAAATAAAAATTTTTTTTAACGAATATAATTTTTTTTTTATTTTTCTCGCCTCGATTACTTAGTAGTAGAGACAGGAAATTGGTTCCTGGTCGAACATAGGTGGTGCCACTAGAAAAAGGTCGCACAAATAGGAAATTTGATGGGTTTTCGAACGGAATCGATAGACCGACCAACGTTACTTGGAAATTGGGTAGTTTGGACCAGACCAAGTAACTAGCGCCACCTAGAGGAATGAAAGAACGCGACACAGCGCGACATAACCTGGTGGCAATTAATCGGTCTAAATAAATTGTTTATAAGTGTATGCAAGGTTTAACTGGTTTTTGCTGGCACAAAACAGGAAGATTATAACCTGGCTCAGACCTTTACAAATTGTATTATAGGTTATATTTTTGTAAGCGGTCAAGCGCGCGGTAACTTTAATTATTTAATTTATTTATTTATTGATTTATTTATTATTTATTATATAGTACCGTTAAGTTAGCTCAAGGTAAGAGCCAG
Source organism: Theocolax elegans (assembly GCA_026168455.1). Taxonomy (NCBI): domain Eukaryota; kingdom Metazoa; phylum Arthropoda; class Insecta; order Hymenoptera; family Cerocephalidae; genus Theocolax; species Theocolax elegans. Next base: position 51,361,449 of record CM047428.1, on the reverse strand, counting down.
GCAGTAGCTTATTGTAAATTTATTAGCATATTTGTTAAAAATAGTTTAAACTCAGTAGTGCTTCCTGATCAAAGCAAGACAGGACTTACTTGTGGCATCCGGTTTTGTGCTTTAGCGGTTAGCTTAGGTAGAAGCAAAACCCGTATACCCCAGTTACGCGGATTGGACATTTGGCAAGTAACGCCAAAGTTAAATATTCGACAGCACATAAGCTTGCACACACATAGTGCGTCAAGCCAGTGAGGCTACTTACTGTTAAACGTATAAACGACGCTACAACTGAAGATGGCCGCTCAGCAGAAAGACGTCGATAGTCAAATCGATGCATGGATGCACGAGCCGCTCACCAGGGAGCAAATTGAATTACACCTGGACGCCTTGAACCTAAAACCGGCAGGCTCGGTTCATAGGAAAGCCGAGCGACTCTACCAGTGGCTATTAGGAAATTATTCGGCCCAGGAGTTTAACCAGGAGAAAGATGAAGCCACAGCAGTTCGCAGCCGTCTCCAACGGAGAAATAGGTGGCTGCAGATGCTAGGTGAACATCAAGACGAGGAGTCTGATGAGCCTAGCCCAGATCAGGAAGTGTATCTGGTACTGCGGGAGAACGCTGCGGTTAAAGATAACCTGCACAGGACGGTGCAGAATTTCGATGACGTCGAGCTGGATGAAACGACGTCAGCCGCGACCAACACGGAGCCTCAACCCGAACGAGAGGAAGAATGGCTGTCATTGGTCTCAGAAGAGGGAAACATTTTTAAAATCCCTCGATCGTTCTCCCAGACCTTGGTGCAGCTTATCAAAAAAGTGAATGACCTCACTGTAAAGGTAGATAAGCTGATGTCCGGGCGAACTCAAACCGCTCACAGCACGAGATTGGACCGTGCCAACCAATCTCACCATGTGCAATTTCAGGACACATATACGTGTTATGGTCCTGATGTGAGCGAGATAGGTGAGGCGCAAGTAAATGGCGAGCAACAACGCACAAACGCCCCTCAGTCTAAGCCTGATGGAGCTCGGAAGGGGGGGAATGCGCGCGAATCCCAGATGATTCCTCAAGCGCGCAGCTCGCCAAACAAGGATCGGACATTCTCAACACCAAGCTTCTCTACGTCATCGGGGTTGAATGGAACACCTCGAGACGTCGGCGGCATTGTTAGGAAGTGGCAGGTCAAGTTCTCTGGTGACAAGAGCCAGAGCATCGATGCCTTCCTAACCAGGATCGAGGATTGCAGGATCCTGGCCAACCTGACAGAAGATGAGTTACTGCCGTCACTCTCAGAACTGCTGACAGACACTGCCGCCAGGTTGTACCAGAATGAAAAACATAAGTGGCATTCTTGGCAAGATTTCGTGACTTCGGTTAAACGTTGCTACGGAATAAGTCAACGTTTCCAGCAGATGATCATCGCCGAGTCCAATGCACGGACTCAAGGTCCCGATGAACCGGTTAGGGACTATATGACGTGCTCTATCGCAATAATGCAAAAGATAGTCCCTACGCCGACTGAAGTGCAGCAGCTCGATCATTTGTATCGGAACATGCTGCCACAGCTTCAACGGCTGTTCAAGAGAGCGGAAGTGAGCTCAATTGAACAACTGCTGGACCTCGCCACGGAAGCGCAGCAGACGATAGAAGGTGAGAAAGTATATCGTCCACCACCTACGGAGGAAGGGTCTCTGCTTCCTGAGATGGCGTATAAGCCTATCCGGAAAAAAGGTTCGCCGAAGGCTAAGATAGCGGCCGCTGAGCTAAGCCCAGCCAAACCAAGCGAGCCAGACGTCGTCGACCGCATCGCAAAGATGCTGGAGGATGCGCTGCGGCCCATCGTCTCCCAATTGGCGTCGACGACTCGACAGTCCCGTAGGAGAAGCCCAAGGTCTGGCTCTCCAAAGAAAGGCTCGCCGGCCAATCGATCACCGAAGAGTAGGAGGTCTGGCAGACCTAATGGCCCAAGCAAGAGCTTCGGACACCGGCAGGAGAAGCAGAGTGCTAGTCGACCAAGAGAAAAAGGGAAGGAACAGTCGAAAAACAGAATGATCTCGACTTTCGATCCGACTAAGCCTGTTACCTGCAAGGGTTGCGGGAAAATTGGATATTCCCTTAGGTACTGGCCGGTGTGCTCGGGAAACGCCAAAGGGAGCGGTTAACTGGGACGAAAACCGCGACCCAACAGCTTGAGTCCCCGCTGTCCCAGGTGAGTTCGGGACAGACCCGCTCCGACCGAGAGTATGGTCCAGAGAGGAGCGGAAATGGGCCTCAAAAGGAGGAACGGTCCCAAGAAGCAAGCAGACCAACCTCATCCTATAAACCAAAGGATGAGAGTCGTTGGTGGCTTCTCGCGGAGACTGAGGGCTTTCGTATAAGAGCCTTATACGATCCCGGAGCCTCCACGACCGTGATGGGACCCAGCGGTCTGCAAATCGCCGCAGCATTGGGCAAGGAGCTCATTGTGGCGAACGCCGGACGTGTCAAGATGGCGGATGGTAGTTACCAACCGCTAAACGGTCACGTGATCTTACCTTTCACTGTCGGGAAGGAGACACGTGAAATAAGGGTAGCGATCATACCAAATCTTGACGCCGAATGCTACGTAGGAGTAAATTTCGTACGAGCATTCAGAGCCATATTGGATCCGGATAGCGACCGCCTGTTCCTCAAGGACAGCAAGCAGCAGATCCACCTCGAAGTTGCTGGCATAGGGGGTATGGCCACCCTCTCGTCCGCTGGGATGGCGGACGCAACCGAGGCGGAAAGGGAAGAGTTGCGAGCGCTCGTAAGCAAAGTCCTGTCTAATACTTCTCCCAAACTCACTCGATTGACGTGGGATCAGCTCGCCCGATAAAGCAGAAGTATTACCCGGTGTCGGAGAAGATCCAGGAGGAGATGCACCGCCAGGTCCGAGAGATGCTAGATTTAGAGATCATAGAGCCCTTGGACAGCGGTTGGTCAAGCCCCGTGGTGATGGTACGCAAGGAGAACGGATCACGTCGGTTTTGCATTGACTTTAGGAAAGTCAATGCGCTAACGAAACCAGACGCTTATCCCCTCCCGTTCATGCAGGATATCTTACGCAAGTTGAAGAGATGTCGGTACATTAGTACTCTGGACATGAACTCAGCGTATCATCAGATACCTCTCCAGAAGGAATCGCGTCCTTATACGGCTTTCACAGTCCCGGGGATGGGACTGTATCAGTTTAAGCGGATGCCGTACGGATTGGCATACGCCGGCGCGACCTTCCAACGCATGATTGACCAAGTGATTGGTCCTGATCTCGAGCGCAATGCCTTTTCTTACCTCGATGACATTATCATAGTCACCGAGACATTTGAAGGGCACAAGAAGTATCTCGAGATGGTGCTTAAGAGACTGGCCGAAGCTAATTTGACAGTAAATAAAGACAAGTGTGTCTTTTGTCAAGACGAGGTGAGATATCTTGGCGTGCTGGTCAACAGGGATGGAATTCGTCCCAACCCAGCCAAGACAGAGCCTATAAGGGTTTACCCGGCTCCCAAGAACCTCAAACAGCTTCGACGATTCCTCGGCATGGCGTCGTGGTATCGGCGTTTTATGCCGGATTACGCCACGATTGCCGAGCCACTTACCCGTCTCACAAAGAAGAACCAAGGGTACGAGTGGTTAGATGAACGGGAACAAGCCTTTCAGCAACTGAAGGCCCTGATCATGACTGATCCAGTTCTTCAACGTCCCAGTGCAGATGGACGGTTTAGCCTGCACACGGACGCAAGCGATACCGGCATAGGAGCCGCGCTCGTCCAAGAGATAGACGGAGAGGAAAGAGTCAATGAGTTTGCCAGTCGAATTCTCACAGCACCTGAGAAGAATTATAGCGTTACGGAGAGGGAATGCTTGGCCGTGGTCTGAGCTATTAATAAGTTCAGACCTTACATCGAAGGGTACCACTTCAAAGTGATAACGGATCACAGTAGTCTTCGCTGGTTGTGTAATATCCAACCAGCCGATTAGCGAGATGGGCTCTAGAGCTTCAAGCTCATGACTTTGTCGTCGAGAACAGAAAAGGAGCTCTGCATCACGTTCCCGATGCCCTATCGCGCATGTATGAAGACGACGAGCCTACAGTAGCAGCAATGTCGTGGGCTCAAACTACTGAAGATCCTTGGTACCTAGACTGGATCAAGAACGTTTCCGACAGACCCCGTGATATTCCCGACTGGAAAATAGTTGGAGGAAATCTATACATCTATCGCCCCGACAAGGAGTTAGAGGAAGTGATGGATGATGAGCAAGCATGGAAGCTGGTGGTACCGTAGAGAATCGTCACTCTATTCTGAGAGAGTGTCACGACGATCCATCAGCTGGCCATCTCGGAAGGGAAAAGACATTCGCCCGCGTGGCCCAAAACTATTATTGGCCACGGTTCTACGCAGAAGTTGCGGATTACGTCAAGCGATGTCAAGTGTACCAGCAATGTAAGGTCGAGCAACGTGCTCCCTCAGGGTTAATGGGTCACCGTCAATCGGACAGACCATGGCAGGTGGTATCAGGAGATATCACTGGCCCGCTTCCACGCTCTAGCCGAGGATACGAATACACCCTAGTATTCCAGGATTTATTCACGCGCTGGATTGAAGCAATCCCAATAAGAAAAGCTAACGCAAAGACGATAGTCCGCGAGCTTCACGAACGAGTGATTAACCGGTTCGGCACCACGGAAGTATTTCATTCGGATAACGGGACCGAGTATAGAAATAAACTCGTAGACGAATTCCTCGAATCTAAGGGAGTGTATCATTCGACGACACCCCCTTATCACGCACAGGCCAATCCTGTCGAGAGGGCCAATCGGACTCTTAAGACAATGGTGGTGTCGTATATCCAGGATAAGCACAGCGACTGGGACGACAAGCTGCCAGAGTTAGTCTTTGCACTAAACACAGAAGTGCAAAGTTCTACTGGATGGAGCCCGGCTATGCTGAACTATGGTCGCCAACCCGAGGCGCCTAGTACAGCTCGTCGAGAGCAAGACCGGCTTGCCCAGCAACAGTTTGAGTTCCGTAGACTGCAGGATTGGAACGACAAAATCAAACAGTTGCCAAGACTGCACGAGAACGCAAAGTCAGTCGGCGCCAGTAAGCCCCGGCAAGCTGAAATCTTCAACTCACGACGAAGGCCAGCGGAATTCGATGTAGGAGATCTGGTGTGGAAACGCAACCGGATCCTCCCGTCCAGCGCACAAGGTATCTCGGCTAAGCTTGCTCCGAAATACACAGGGCCATATCTGATCGTCAGTAGGAAAGGTATGAATACGTATGTCATACAAGATGATCTAGGGGACCAAGAAGTATCTCACATCGAGCATCTGAAGAGATACGTCCCCGAAAATGATGCTGACTCAACTGATGAGGATCAACGAGAGCAACCTCAACCGCCGAGGGATCAACAGGTGAAGTGCGACCCACCTGTAGCGACCGAATGCTCCCCTGCGAGGGAGAATAATGCGAGCGAGTCCCCTGGCGAGGGAACTCGGTGTAATCCGCGCAAGGCGTCGCGTACGTCTTTAGATAGGTCCCGCGTTACCAGACGACAGCGTGGTCGTCCTCGGAAAGCAACCGCGACCATAAAGCGCCGATCACCCATAAAGCGGTCTGCCAATGCAGGTTCTGAACCAGTTCCTCCGAGACGAGGACGAGGGCATCCTCCAGGCTCACGACCGAAGCGGACGTAAAGCGCCAGCAGCGGCCGAAGGCTCAGGCGGCCTTCAAAGAGGCTGCCTTTGAATACAGGTTAACCTGTAGCCCCAGCCTTCATCGAGCGGAACGGGAGGTTCTGACGAACCTAGTTGTCCGCTCTGCCGCTGCAAGGAGATCAAGCGTCTGAAACAGTTTCCTCGCATCCTGATAAATCTGATCAAGAGCAACTCGTTAACCCTCTTTCCCGTTCCTTGAGGTACAGAGTCCAGAGTATGTGGAATCTGGAAGGGGGGTGTAACGGTAAGTGAGTTACCGATCAGGTAGGCAACGCAAAAGAGGATATACAGCGCGGCGCGCGCACGAACGCGCGAGAATCGTGCGCGCCTAGCTGGGATGATAGAGAGAGAGTTCGCGCGCGATCGGCAACAACATCGTGTTGACAACGGCCGAGAGATTTTTATCGGGAAATGAGGGATTAAAGACTGGTGCATTTAGTGTATGGGTGTGAGATTTTGTCCTCACCAACCTCCACGTCGGCGTGCAGAGCAGCACGTCTCACGGGCAGTGAGAAAAGGAAGCCAAGAGTGGACCGCCCGGTACCCAGTCGTTTCCCGCCGAGACGCGATATTTAGAGAAGCGGTAAGTGGTGCACCACGTTTAGACCCGCGTGTCTACTTAATATTTAGCGTCCCGATTTACCTGGTACGGTCCAGGTGAGGAAGCGTTCCTCCTTTCCCCCTCTCGTGACAATACCCGCACGGATAGACAGGTCGGTGGTTCGCGGGAGCCACTTCACGAGAGAAGGCGCGCATGACGTAGGAATCTTCTACGTCAAAGCTCTCTACGTCAGAAATACATACGTCACACGGTGTGACGTATGCCATCAGGTTAAGCAGCCGATCACATCCGGATCGGTTGCTCGTAATCTACGGTTACACAGATTTTAACTAACTTGTTTCGCGCTGACCTCGGGGGTCGTCATAGGACTCCCCGTAAATTGTTAAAGTTAATTTATAGTTGAATTGCTAATATTTGTTTAGTTAATAAATTGACTCGGCGAGACAATCTTTCTCGCCGATTAACGAATAATATCGATTGTTGATAGTGTTTTACCGGTTACCGTCCTATCCTACGAATACCGCCCTCTCCGGTGTTTATCCTAGTTGGCAATTTTGGGCATAGGGCCCAAAACACGGTATCTAAGTGAAACGAAGTGTTTGATGTTGTTAATGGCATTGTACAGGAATCGAAGTGATTCCCGGCCGCATCGTGGGACTGCACACTTAAGGTTAGTAAGTAGGGACAGATTGGGCCTAACCGTGGGCCTTACATATCCCCAGTACCCACCCCGTTACAATTTTTTAAAATAAAAAAAAAACTATTTAAGTATCAAACACTTCAGAAAAAACTATATTCGTTGTATATATTATGATATTATTATTAAAATTACTCTCATTTATATTAAGTATATCTCCTTCTGTATTAGTGTGCATCATTGACGATTTCGAAAATTTTATTTTTCGATTTTTTTCATCTGTAACTCTTGATAATGCAACATATAATTGACCATGACTAAATACAAGTCTTGGTAAATATAGACTTACTTTTTTAAATGATTGATCTTCTGCTTTATGTATGGTCATAGCGAAACTTGGTCTAATAGGAAATTGTCGTCTAACCATATTGAAAGGTATATCATCCTTTGATGGACATAAATCTATTCTTGGAATCATCACAATTTGTCCTGAATTTTTACCTGTTATAATTTCTTCATATATAGTGTACTGTTTTAATTCTGTAATCATGAGCCTGGTACCATTCCATAAACCTCAATCTAAATGCAAATTTCTAAGTAACATAACGATCATTCCTTTTTTGAATACTAATTTATGCGGTGGTAAACCATTTGATATTAATGAATTTATAAAATCTATTGTTATTGTTTCATCCAACTTATTATTTTCATCATTAGTAATACTATCAATGCTTAAATATATCTTACCGTCACCTTCAATTCTTTCAATTATTTCGTTATTAATCGCTAAAACATCACTATTTATAGGTGAAAGAATTACTTTGTCTTTAAGAGTATGTAAATCATCAATATTTATTTTATTGCCGAAAATATCATCTATCAAATTATTAAATGTAATAAATTCTGAAGGAATTTTTATAACGTTATTATTCATTTCAAATTTTGTAATATTTTTATTTTCTCCAATATTTAATAACCACGTTTTAAACATACTGTTTGAATTGACCAATCTTAAATTATTATTTAATGTAAGTTTTTGAAATAATTGCCATAAAGAACTACTTTTTACACATGATTCTAATATTTGAGTTCTATTTCCGTATCGAACTATAGGAAGTGTTTGTCGAAAATCACCAGATGTTACTAATATTTTACCACCAAACGGTTTATTATTTCGACATAAATCTCTGAAAAAAATATCTATGGCTTCTAATGCATATTTACAAGTCATTGATATTTCATCCCAAATAATTAATTTAATATTTTTTAAAATGTAACCTATTGATGAATCTGGTGAAATGTTGCATGTTGATTGTTCGTTTAACTTAAATGGTATTTTAAATGTTGAATGGATAGTCTTACCACCTATTAATAAATTTGCTGCAATACCAGTCCAAGCAACTGCTAACTCTGGTATTTTGTTTAATTTCACAAATTTTATAATATCATTTAATAAATAACTTTTTCCACTACCACCAGGTCCATCTATAAAATATAAATTTTCTTTTTTATTATCGTAAACTGCTTCTACTATTGTATCAAATATTGTTTTTTGTTCCAATGTTAAAGATTTTAACAATATTTCTATGTCATTATCTTCATTTGCAATAATATCATTATAAAACATATCATTGTGATTTTCATTATCAATATTATCAATATTAGGTAAATTAAATTGTTACAATGTTAAATTATGTTTTGATAAAACGTTGTCTATAATTTTTAAAGCCTTTTGTTCTCCTAAAATTTCGGGTAATTTAGGATCAAAGAAATGTTTTTCATACTTATTATAAAGTTTCAAGGCATCAAAATTGTGATCAAATGATATAATGGAAGCGAAAAGTTCACATAGTGCCTGTGGAAATTGAAAATTACAATTTTCTTCTAAACATTTACCCCATTCATTATCAGTAATTATTAAATCTCTAACTATGCATGCTTCATAAAATGTATCATAAACAACGCCTTCGTATGAGCGTATATCTTCAAAAGATTCGGCCCCACGTACATGAAGTAATAATAATCTAAGAAAAAATCGTTTTCGATCTTTAGGATTTACATGAAACATTCTGACTAGAATGGGTTTATTAAATTTTTTTCGCTTGTTCCATTCTTTTTTTATCTTGTCGTATACATAATCTTTTTGGATTTAACATGTATAACAAAAAAATCAATGGGAATTGTGCTACATACAAATAGTCTGGGGACTGAATGGGGGAAGGAGGTCATTGGAGGCCACAAATTTTGTTTTCATTTTTGGACAAAAAATTACCATTTTTAATTGTTTTTATTTTGTTGTACATTCATGTAATTGCCATTTGAATACAAATTACTTATCAAAAACACCTTCCAAGAAGGTGTCAAAACCCGCAAGTATTTTGTGTTAACACCTATTTTATATGTAACTTATATTTAACATTTTATATATATAAAGTTTCTGCAATTAAAAGTACTTAAATCAAAGCGGTATAATCGACAAGTATTTTGTAACAATGGCCAAAAAGAGCTAAAAATCTGTACATATTATTTTTAGAAAGTGTTTAATTTATAATTTTTGTAATTCGCACGTATGGGTGGATTCCAAACATATTTTCAAAATACTTATCCGGTAGTTAAATTAAAGAATTACTTAGTCCATTTTTTTAAAACCTTCAAGACAGCATAACTCCGCATAAGTATGGGTATTTTCCAATCACGGTTTTTAAATTTTTTTTCAATATTTCACATTTTTGCTAAAAATAATTTTTTTTTATAAATAAAATTTATCTAATAAATAACTTTAATTATTACTCCCAGCTTTTGTCTGTTTCTTTAAATTTTAATTAAATATTTTTTTTATATTACAAATCTCCATATATGAAGATTTTGCAATTGAAAGGACTGAAATCAAACTGGAATCGACAAGTATTTTGAATCTAACTCCCATATTTTCTCTACTTATTTATATTTTATTACACCTTTTTTATATATTCCATAATAGTTTTCTGCAATTGAAAACATTGAAATCAAAAACACCTTCCAAGAAGGTGTCAAAACCCGCAAGTATTTTGTGTTGACACCTTTTTTATATGTAACTTATACTCCAAAAAGTTTCTGCAACAGAAAGTACTGAAATCAAAGCGGAATAATCGACAAGTATTTTGAATCTAACTCCCATATTTTCTCTACTTATTTATATTTTATTACACCTTTTTTATATATTCCATAATAGTTTTCTGCAATTGAAAACATTGAAATCAAAAACACCTTATTATAAGTTTCTGCAATTAAAGTACTTAAATCAAAGCGGTATAATCGACAAGTATTTTGTAACAATGGCCAAAAAGAGCTAAAAATCTGTACATATATTTTAGAAAGTGTTTAATTTATAATTTTTGTAATTCGCACGTATGGTGGATTCCAAACATATTTTCAAAATACTTATCCGGTAGTTAAATTAAAGAATTACCTTAGTCCATTTTTTTAAAACCTTCAAGACAGCATAACTCCGCATAAGTAGGGTATTTTCCAATCACGGTTTTTAAATTTTTTTTCAATATTTCACATTTTTGCTAAAAATAATTTTTTTTTATAAATAAAATTTATCTAATAAATAACTTTAATTATTACTCCCAGCTTTTTGTCTGTTTCTTTAAATTTTAATTAAATATTTTTTTTATATTACAAATCTCCATATATGAAGATTTTGCAATTGAAAGGACTGAAATCAAACTGGAATCGACAAGTATTTTGAATCTAACTCCCATATTTTCTCTACTTATTTATATTTTATTACACCTTTTTTATATATTCCATAATAGTTTTCTGCAATTGAAAACATTGAAATCAAAAACACCTTCCAAGAAGGTGTCAAAACCCGCAAGTATTTTGTGTTGACACCTTTTTTATATGTAACTTATACTCCAAAAAGTTTCTGCAACAGAAAGTACTGAAATCAAAGCGGAATAATCGACAAGTATTTTTTACCATACCATACACTGAATTTTTTTTAATTAAACTTTTATATATTTTGCTTAAACTCTATAAAAAGTTTTAATTAATTTCCACAAAACTGATAAAAAGGAAACTTCTTTTTTTTTAATTTTCTTTAAATAAACAATGCCTATCCTTCCAGTGCTTTACATCAGTAGATAAACAATTTTATAGAATAATAACCTTTTGTATATATAACTTATATTCCATAATAGTTTTCTGCAATTGAAAGTACTGAAATCAAAAACACCTTCCAAGAAGGTGTCAAAACCCGCAAGTATTGTTATTCTAATCAAACTTTGAAAATTGTTATCTGATAAATAAATAATTTTAATTCTAACTCCCTTATTTTATCTATTTCTTTGAATTTTAATTAAACATTTTTTGTTAATCTTACAAAAATTACATATAAAAAGTTTCTGCAATTGAAAGCACTGAAATCAAACTGTAATCGACAAGTATTTTGAATCATGCAAAAATGTCTGCCAATCTGAATACAGATTTTTTTTAGTAAAAGTATCTTATACTTTTACTTTTCATTTCTGGCCCTGCCATGTCTTACAGTAATAAATAAATAATATTCTAATGATGTTAATTTGTGGAAAATTAATTTCTGCAAAACTAATAAAATGGACATTTCTTCTTTTTTATTCTTTTAAATAAAATAATACTTGCACCACCGTTGGTTAATAGGTGTTACCTTTTCATATAGGTGTTAATTCTGACTATATTAACTGATGTTACATTTTATGAATCAAGGGGCGCGTGTCGCGCACCCGAGGCAAGTATCATCATACATCTTAGCTATTATCTTATTTTAAAATTTAAGGGGCCTAATATATTATGCAAAGCGACTTGTGGCATATTATTAAATAGTGTAAAGACCCATCCACGCGTGGAAACAAGACTGTATACTATAAACCAATAATTTATTATTAATAAAATACTTTGTGGTGCAAGTATTATTTTATTTAAAAGAATAAAAAAGAAGAAATGTCCATTTTATTAGTTTTGCAGAAATTAATTTTCCACAAATTAACATCATTAGAATATTATTTATTTATTACTGTAAGACATGGCAGGGCCAGAAATGAAAAGTAAAAGTATAAGATACTTTTACTAAAAAAAATCTGTATTCAGATTGGCAGACATTTTTGCATGATTCAAAATACTTGTCGATTACAGTTTGATTTCAGTGCTTTCAATTGCAGAAACTTTTTATATGTAATTTTTGTAAGATTAACAAAAAATGTTTAATTAAAATTCAAAGAAATAGATAAAATAAGGGAGTTAGAATTAAAATTATTTATTTATCAGATAACAATTTTCAAAGTTTGATTAGAATAACAATACTTGCGGGTTTTGACACCTTCTTGGAAGGTGTTTTTGATTTCAGTACTTTCAATTGCAGAAAACTATTATGGAATATAAGTTATATATACAAAAGGTTATTATTCTATAAAATTGTTTATCTACTGATGTAAAGCACTGGAAGGATAGGCATTGTTTATTTAAAGAAAATTAAAAAAAAAGAAGTTTCCTTTTTATCAGTTTTGTGGAAATTAATTAAAACTTTTTATAGAGTTTAAGCAAAATATATAAAAGTTTAATTAAAAAAAATTCAGTGTATGGTATGGTAAAAAATACTTGTCGATTATTCCGCTTTGATTTCAGTACTTTCTGTTGCAGAAACTTTTTGGAGTATAAGTTACATATAAAAAAGGTGTCAACACAAAATACTTGCGGGTTTTGACACCTTCTTGGAAGGTGTTTTTGATTTCAATGTTTTCAATTGCAGAAAACTATTATGGAATATATAAAAAAGGTGTAATAAAATATAAATAAGTAGAGAAAATATGGGAGTTAGATTCAAAATACTTGTCGATTCCAGTTTGATTTCAGTCCTTTCAATTGCAAAATCTTCATATATGGAGATTTGTAATATAAAAAAAATATTTAATTAAAATTTAAAGAAACAGACAAAAGCTGGGAGTAATAATTAAAGTTATTTATTAGATAAATTTTATTTATAAAAAAAAATTATTTTTAGCAAAAATGTGAAATATTGAAAAAAAATTTAAAAACCGTGATTGGAAAATACCCATACTTATGCGGAGTTATGCTGTCTTGAAGGTTTTAAAAAAATGGACTAAGTAATTCTTTAATTTAACTACCGGATAAGTATTTTGAAAATATGTTTGGAATCCACCCATACGTGCGAATTACAAAAATTATAAATTAAACACTTTCTAAAAATAATATGTACAGATTTTTAGCTCTTTTTGGCCATTGTTACAAAATACTTGTCGATTATACCGCTTTGATTTAAGTACTTTTAATTGCAGAAACTTTATATATATAAAATGTTAAATATAAGTTACATATAAAATAGGTGTTAACACAAAATACTTGCGGGTTTTGACACCTTCTTGGAAGGTGTTTTTGATAAGTAATTTGTATTCAAATGGCAATTACATGAATGTACAACAAAATAAAAACAATTAAAAATGGTAATTTTTTGTCCAAAAATGAAAACAAAATTTGTGGCCTCCAATGACCTCCTTCCCCCATTCAGTCCCCAGACTATTTGTATGTAGCACAATTCCCATTGATTTTTTTGTTATACATGTTAAATCCAAAAAGAACGTTTGCAAATTTATTTTAAAGTTCATTGTGTTAAAATGCTGTATTTCACTCAAGTATAGCTCTCTAATTTTTACTTTTCATAAAAGTCCGCATTATTACTTTATTAATTTGTGTAATTTGATAAGCATTACTTTTTCTATTTATTTATCTGCAATGTGCAATAAATTTTACTCTAATACATTCATGCATATTTAAAAAATCTAAATTTTTAATCGTTTATAAATTGTCAACTTTTATAATACCTTTATTCTGCAAATTCCATAAAGTTTTGAAAAAAATATTATGAGACATCATTAAGTATGTCAAAATTAGAATTAATAAGATTATACATTATAAAGTTACAAGTGTGCTTCATACAAGTCTTGTTTGTCAATTACTTTTAAGTATTTCGTTCATTATTTATAATTCATTATTATTAAATATATTTTTTAAAATACACTAATTAATTGGTAAAATCATGTAGATTGTTTATAAATACTTACTTAAGTGAAATAATAAATTTCTATTTATTTATCTGCAATGTACAATAAATTTTACTCTAATACATTCATGCATATTTAAGAAATCTAAATATTTAATCATTTATATAAATTGTCAACTTTTATACGTATAATACCTTTATTCTGCAAATTACATAAAGTTTTGAAAAAAATATTATGGGACATCATTAAGTATGTCAAAATTACAATTAACAAGATTATACATTATAAAGTTACAACTGTGCTTTATACGAGTCTTGTTTGTCAGTTACTTTTAAGTATTTTGTTCATTATTTATAATTCATTATAATAAATATATCTTTAAAGCACATGAATTAATTGGTAAAATTATGTAGAATCTTTATAAATACATAGTGAAGTGGTATAATAATTATTTTACAGAACTACTAATAAAAACTTGTATTTAAAAAAATAGCGCAAGGCAGTATACTGGGTTCTCTATGTTAGGAACTGTATTAGATTAAAATAATAATTTATATTGTTTCATTGGTGATATAGCATATAATATTTACAAGGTAAAATGTTCCTCACAGCAAATTTGCTTTAATTTTACTTTATACTAATAATTTTTCATTTCAGAGACGTTATTTGCTTAAAATTAATATACTTTAAAAATAACCCTTTCTTATTCAGTGAATTTAATATGATACACTCATAGTTTTAATTAAGCTAAATTTATTTGTAACAAATTAAATTCTATATTATTGGGTTACTATAATAATTAATGACAACAGTACAATTTAATATTATAATTTTAGTACAACACAAGAAATTCTATTTAATTACTTAACTATATATGTTAGGTAGTGTCACTATCAAACATTTTATAGGCATGTGAAAGTTACAAAATTATTAAATGCCTTTTACACTTACCAAACAACTGACACATTGATTTTATTTAAATATTAAAAAAGGTATTCAATAAATATATGTAAAGAGAACAATAACTTATCAACATTATTTTAAATTATTTAAGTCAGTACATATAATACTATTAAGCAATCATTTCACTTAACGTTGGAAAGAATATCATACTACATATGTTATAGTCCATATAATTATTAAATATTATTATGTACTTGGCAAAGTATCGAACACATATATTGGCTTTATATAGAAAATAAAATGATTATTCAGTAATTTTAATTAGGATAGAGAACGATCAAGCATCCACTTAATTAAAATCTATTGTTTTTTAAATTATTTTGGTCAATGTGGAAAACATTGAGATATCATGAGGGATTCATTATAAAAATACAAGCATAAGTCCCTTCAAATAATATAAACTTAAAGCAAACACAGCAAATTATACAAATAAAATGAATTAATAATATAATAAATATAATTAAAATAATGTAATAATATACATTTATTTTTTGTGCAATTCTTATTAATATTATACTTTAAGATTAAAAAAAGTTATACCATCGCTTGCATGGAAATGAAAACATTGTTTTCATGGTTAGAATTTTATCAATGTTTGTCTTTCTCTCTCTCTCTCTCTCTCTCTCTCACTCTTTCTCTCGTCGAGATGTCAAAGGTCGACATACTAGTATAGGATATGGGCGAATATGAAATCTTCACCTTGCAATAGTATCTGCATTGCACTACAATAAAAAATACCGAAACGGAATAATGTGAGGTATTGGAAATAATTACGTAAATTAATAATTTTAATTCATAACTTTTCACACAAAATCAGCCAGATGATTCAACTGTGACAAAAGTATTCACCTGAAACTAGCTCCCTCTCGTGGCCACGTTTGAACTTCTTCTATAAGTTTTTACTTCTGTACGCGCTCTCTCACGGGCTGGAAAGCATTGTTTTTCTTTCTATCTCATGCCTTTCCTATACTATCTCTATCTCATTTTGTTTGAAGTTGACTATATATATCAAAAGGGAGAAGACGAAAATTGAGGAAAGGAAATCAGCAAGCAATATCTTTGGCATTGATTTTCTTGATTGTGCGTAAATGAATTCGTGTAAAACTTGTTGTACAATAAAGATTAATAAATAAGGAACGTAATGCGTGGTCAATAGCACACATACATAATGTAATAATGCAGCGGTTAGAAAAGTAAAAATCTGGGGGGCTAGTTAGCTGTATATAATGGCTCTCGCGCCTATACTTGCGTCAGGCGCTATCGCGCCTTTTGATATTGAGGAATTTCACCATAAAGATACTTCTTGGCTTTCACATCAGATGAATTTAGTAAAAACCATCTTGTTAATGTCGTTCGATGATTTTTATTAATTAATTTGTCTTCAGATCCTTCTTTAAAATAGACAAATTGTTCATCTTCAAGATGTACAGCTAATCTATATATTGCATGTGATTGCAAATGTAATTTATATTCTTTCATACGATACATAGCCTCGGGTGGACAAACATACCTTGTAGAAATATATTCGGATATTTCGTCATAATTTAGAACATTGTCTTTTTGCACATTTTCAATTTCTACATTTTTTGTTTCTGTATTACTGAATTTTATTAAAGCTGTATCTGGGCCTTTGTAAAGAAATTTAAATAAATATTTTATAGATTTTATTGTATTACATATTTCTACGTTAATGTGACATTCAAGTTTTAGAAGTAGATATGGATTATATGGAACAACAAAACTGTTATCCGCGATTTTATTGTTGGAGTATGTTATTTTTATTTCATTATTTCGTCTACGATAAATTGGATAACCATTAGGAGATGTTTGTGTTTTAGTACTAAAACATTTTGGATAATGTTTTGTACAATATATTTTACTTCCATCTATACATACACTATTTTTATTCTGAATTCCACAAGGACCATGAATCATATTTTGTTTTACTAATTCATATAGTCTCGGAAATTTATTTTTATCAGGAATTTCTGCACATATGATATTATCAATTTGATCTGTATTTCGAATTTTGTTTAGTTCAGTTAACCATAATAACATATGAATGTGGGGCAGTCCTCGTTTTTAAAATTCTATAACATAAATGTAAGAATTAACTTGACCAAGAATTTCGTGTTTCAATAATTCCTCCATTAATACCTTTACTTTTAGGTCAAATACACGCACTATCAGATCTGGTCAGTCAAGCGTATTTTCATATTCTAATAAATTTTCTGTAATCTCGTTCCATTTTGGATTGCACGTCATTCTCAGAAAAATGTCTGGTTTTCCATTATTTTGCATTATGGTTGTTGCATGTAAAAAGTTCTGTTGCATCGCTCTAGGACTACCTATATAGCTAGAGGGTAGTATAACCATTTTACCAATAGAAACATGTTTATTATTATTTTTATTGTTAAGTTGATCCATTAAACCTTTATATCGATCAGTTCGTAATTTATGCTGATCTTTTCTAATAAAATACAGACGAGTATTTT
Organism: Theocolax elegans; assembly: GCA_026168455.1. Taxonomy (NCBI): domain Eukaryota; kingdom Metazoa; phylum Arthropoda; class Insecta; order Hymenoptera; family Cerocephalidae; genus Theocolax; species Theocolax elegans. Next base: position 51,344,017 of record CM047428.1, on the reverse strand, counting down.
CAACTTTAGACCATGAGTTTAGGATAAACTGGTTTGATAAACTTTTGAGATTTAAACATGGATTAAATTCTTTTGGAATACTAAATCTATATGAATAATATTGCAAGGCAGATATATTATTATATTTTTTTTCATCTGATAAACTTATCGTACATGGTTCCCAACCTGAATCACCATAAGGAAATATTAATGGATACACCATTGGGTCAATGTCTTTGTTTATAATTGCAATTGATTGAGGTTTTTTCCTTTTTGAAAAATACATATATCTCTGTTAGAAGGTGGTTCTCCATTTTCTCCAACATAGACGATAGCAACTTCATTACGTACTGCTATTTGCGATTTGCTTTTAATGCTTTATCTCTAGTTAAATACATTTTAATTTCTTGAATTGGACGATCTAATCTTATTGAACGTTCATGTTCTTCGTGTTCAATTTCATGCATCATTTTATAAGCACTTGCAAATGGATTTATATCACGTAATATACTATCTAAATCTTGTATTAATTCCTTGTCTAAATTATTTTGATTTGACTGAGACAATCTGTATTCGTTTGCAATTTGATTATCAAGTATATACAATTGGCCAAATTTTGGACGATCTAATTCACTTGGGTGTAAAGCATATGTATTATAATATATTTGTCCACATATTTTTAATACTTGTGGTCCAACAGTAGAAAAATGTGCTAATTTAGCACCAAAACTTGCAAATGCTAATAAATTGTTGTAAATTCTGATATTTTGTCTAAAATTCTTATCTTTGTTACTTTGTCCCAATAAATATTTTGTTAGATTTTCAGGATAAATATTATAATTTTCAAGTTTCATTTTATTTCTATGACAACAATCAGAATACCTATTGTCTTTTTTAATTTCATTTTTAAAATGTTTTGCTTCACAAAATACACATTCATAAATTAATTTTCCAAGGTAATTGCACTCAATAATAGATTCATCGAAATCCCATTCTTGTGAAAATGAGCTATAAATAGGATTCCCATGTAAAATATCTGTTTTAACGTTTTTTTTATGTTTTACCGAATTTTTTATAAATTTTCCTTTTTGTTCAGTATTATTTAATTTGACTTCAGTACTTATTTGGTTTATTAACTCGCCCTTAATTTTTGTTATTTCTATTCTTTCATTCACATTTTCAATTTCTTTAACTTCACATTGTTTATTTCTATATTTACGTTTTTGTTCTGCTTCAATTAATTTCTGTTCTTTAGTCATTTTTTTCCTTTTTTGGTTTTTCACTTTTGAAATTTCATTTTTTCTATTAATAGATTGTGATTTTCTAAAATTACGTTTGCGTTCAGCTTCAGCTGATTTCTGCTTCTCAGTCATGTGTTCTCTTTTTTGCTCTTTAATCTTGAGATTTCAATCTTTGTATCTACAGATTGAGATGCTCTAAAATTTCTTTTGCGTTTTGCTTCAGCTAATTTCTGCTCCTCAGACACCTGTTTTCTTTTTTCGTTCTTTATTATTGAGATTTCTTTCTTTGTATCTACAGATTGAGATGCTCTAAAATTTCTTTTGCGTTCTGCTTCAGCTAATTTCTGCTTCTCAGACACCTGTTTTCTTTTTTCGCTCTTTATTATTGAGATTTCTTTCTTTATATCTACAGATTGAGATGCTCTAAAATTTCTTTTGCGTTCAGCTTCAGATGATTTTTGCTCTTCATTCATTTGTTTTCTTTTCTTCCTTTTTATGATTGCAATTTCGTTCTTTCTATCTTCAGATTGAGATTTTCTATCTTCAGACTGCTTCAATTAGTTTTTGTTCTTTCGTCATTGGTTTACTTTTATTTTCTTTAATTATTGATACTTCATTATATCTATCTTCAGATTGAGATGTTCGTTCTCGTACTAATTCATGTGTTTTTTTATGTTTTACTTCTGAAATTTTTTCTTGCATTACATTTAACTGTTTAATATGTTCAGTTAAACTTACTTTCGATAATGATAATGATATATTTTTAATTTTGTTATCTTTATTTACTTCTTCATCGTGCAGTTTTTTTCATATCTAAACGTTTAATTTGTAATTTTAACTTGTTTGCAAAAGTGATTTTTTTTTCTTCTTTATTTACTACTGTTTTTCTATTATCATAGGCTGTAAATTTTTCTTGTAATACTTTTTTAAATTGGTTAACATCTTTATTTAAATCGATTGAATCAATGATCATTGGCACATTCTTATTAAATCGGTTAACATCTTCACTTAAATCAATTGAATCAATAATCATAGGAGTATTTAACAACGTATTTTGATAATTTGCTGAATACTCCAGCATGTTATAATTTTTACAAACTTGTTTAAAATTGTGAGCTAAAATAATATCTTGGCGAATCTCATTATTAGGGATAACATGTTTTAAAATTGGAAACATTTTAATTTTTTCATTTTTAAATATAAATTCTAAATGATTTCTCATCATTGATTTATCAAATATTACCGTACGACAAATACCATTACAAATGGATACTGCAAAAGAATATAGTTTAACGACATATCGGGGATATTCATTATAAATAATATCATTTATATAATATTATTTGTATACATATATGTTATAACATTTACATGATGCTGATGCTGATGATGATTTAATCCCTATTTGAATTGAATTAATCACTACAGCTTGCTCGATTTAATAATTTAGCTACATAAAATGTAAAATTTATATTAATATAATAATTATACATAATAATAAGTTAAATCACTAAACATTGTTTATATTAATAATAGAATATAACATTTTTTATAGGTTGTTCTAACTGAAGGCGTATAGGTGTATGTATATACGCGAACCATCTATGTATACATATATATTTATATATATATACATATATGCACCTGGCGAATTTATTTCTCGATCGACTAATACTACACATACAATTTTATTTTTTATTGGAAAGAATGTCAATATACGTCAAAACACTATAGTTGCTATTATTATTGATATACCCATTATTATTATTATTCCCATTCTTTCCCTCCTCGCTTTTTTCACATATTAAAGTACATAATTAAAATAAAATTATATAGTACAATACAAGAATTTTAAAATGTATCTGAAATAGTAATAATATTCATGCAATTAGTAACCGAAACATTATCGACTAATAATTTAATTATAAAATGAATTCATATTCACCCATTATGCTATTATAAAAAATGGATTAAAATAGTGTAGAAAATCAAAATCTAGTTACACAATGCATTAATTGTAACGATCACGTAATTTATTTTTTTTTACACGTAAATACAAGTTCTTAAAAACTTATACTTGTTGAACAAAAGTGTAATGAAAAGTTATATCTTGGTCTCTCTTGGTCTGACTTGGAGACCAAAAAAGGGTGGGCTATTACACTAACGCTCGAAAACTTAGGACATGTACTTCATGCTTCTGACTCAATCGCAGCACGATATACGTATAGTAACGTATTTTGACGTTTCTAAGCTTTTGCAATGTGTTCGAGTGAGTGAGTTTTGAGTGTTGTTTACTGTGTTAAAATGGAATTTATAGAGCGTAACTGTTCTAAACCGACAAATTTACCTTCGAAAGTTTTTGTAGTTTTCTCGAAGGTGGGATTATATTTATCGTGATTTTATTTTTTATTAAGTACACATTTGTTCCTTTTTAATGTTTAATATTTACTGGCGTTAATGAATGATGAAGTTAAATTACAGTACTTATTTTATAAACAAATTGCTGAATATTCTTATAAATATTTATGGCATTGTAAAAAATAATTTTTTATGTTAATAGCCGAGTATAAATTTGCAGCTCAAAACAATGAATCGTAACATTCTTAATTTTTAATCGTTTGCACAATAATTTATAGTTTTATATTGAAAACAGTGGAAGCTGAAGAAACAACTTTAATATTTCAAACTTTGTTAAGTATTGAATGTTTTGCAACATAATTTAAATTTACTTGGTTATTTATACAAATTTAGCATTTTAAAAGTTTGCTAAAAATGTTAAAGTCAATAATTATACGATAGCATACTTTACATAAAAAAAATTAAGTGTACATGCCTTTATGCTTAAATTTGCAAAAAATATTGTCACTTCCTGAAGACGATGTCCAGGTGGTCAGAGTAACCACCAGGTTATCCTGACATCGTATACAGGGAAGTCTACATGCCGTTCTGCATAAATGTGCAAAAAATATTGTCACTTCCTGGAGAGGATGTCCAGGTGGTCAGGGTGACCTCCAGATCATCCGGACATCGTCTACAGAAAAGTCTACATGCTGTTCTGCATATATTTGCAAAAAATATTCTCACTTCCTGAAGACGATGTCCAGGTGGTCAGGGTAACCTCCAAGTTATCCTGACATCGTCCGCAGGGAAGTCTACATGCCTTTTTGCTTAAATTTGCAAAAAATATTGTCATTTCCTGAAGTCGATGTCCAGGTGGTCAGGGTAACCTCCAGGTTATCCTGACATCCTCCACAGGAAAGTCTACATGCCTTTCTACTTGAATTTGCAAAAAAAATTTTCACTTCCTGGAGACGATGTCCAAGTGGTCAGGGTGACCCCATCCCTATCCCTCCACCCTCACCCTCACCCTGACCCCTTCACCATAACACGCTTACCCTTATACACATGCATATATATAAAACATAATAAAAAGACGCCCAATGGTGAATGTCGGACCCCGGACGCCGGACGCCGGACACTTTTGAGGAAAAATTTTAATTATAATAAGAAGATTTGATAACGCGCCCAAACATCCACGTCCCTAATACAAAATCTCACGTGAGATCTCATATGTGAAATTGAAAAAAATCATTAATATGCCTGAATCGCTTTAAAACCTTAATTTTTGAGCTTATCTGGGGGGAGTTCTCACGTGAGATTTTGTATTAGGGGTGTTAATATATATATATGTTACTGTATTTGCGAAGATGGACCGACAGTGCAGTAAAAATAAGAAATGTGCAAAAATTTACCGCTTACCTGGCGTCTGGGAAGCGTGTTATATTGATAAGTGATCCACACGAACGCTTGAGCCCGTCGCTCACGAGAAGGGAAATTACCAGTTGAAAATTCCTCATTATGCATCACTTCCACCTGCTTCTGCATCAGTCCCGGTAGAAACTCAAAGATATCCATTTCACTTAGATTACAAACAATTGACATCGTCAGTTTGTAGCCTGAAAAATTATAAAAATATAAAATTATAGCATATTAAGGAAGAAAACGAGTTGAAGTTACTCTACACTTAAAGTTTTAAGCAATAATACTTTCATCCAAAAAATGAAGAAGCCGATAGCATTTTTCGTGAGAAGAAGCACAGGTGTTAATATTTCGGGTATACTGAGCTAACTGATCTGGATCTCGCTTCTCGGCAAGCCACTCTACCTCGCTACTTTTTTTTTAAATCGTAGCGCCTTTTTTTGAGCGGCATTTGTGACTTGCCGTTAATGGCGCTAGCGCACATATGCACACATTAGGAAAGGCAGTATATATCCCGATCTCCGTCGCCACCATATCCGAATTCCGAAATCCGAAATAGGTTAGTAAGTTTTTTTATACATATGTAGGTGTATTGCAACTACACATGATTGCTTTGTAAAAAAACAACTACTGGAGTTTATCAATAATATGTCGCTAAGAAAGTATGGCTACTAACAAAGAGTTGACCACAAGAAAACCAAAACTGTCGATGGGAAGGAAAAATTAAGCCGTGAGTAACTAAGTACTTGTCTGCAGTTCACACCAAACAATACAGTGCTTGCTGTTTTTTACGACCCGTACTCATCGTACGCAGTTCCTGAGAAATGCAGTAGAGTAGTTTCCGGCAAATTGGTCTCTGCGTCCAAAGTCGATATAATGTTGTAGGTAACAATAAAGTCATGAAGCGTGTTGGTTCTTATGGCGGAGCGACTACATTGAATGGTAAGACTTTTCATTTTATTTTCACCGTTTTCATTGTTTTTTGTATTTATTTCATTAGCAGTTTGAGCAATTGTTTCCAAAGCATCTCCAATGAGTCTTTGATGGAGCAAAAAATGGACAAGGTATTAGACGTTGACATCTCACATGCTATCAGTGTTGTGAAATAGTTCAATACTATTAGCCATCGAAGGTGATCCTATTTGTTTGGACAACGACAATTACTAACAGGGAACGAGCCAGTAACAGTATGATGTGGGATTCGTACACCGTGATAAACAAGCCAAGGGGCATTGACCGCTCCCCCACTGCTGCGCCTATTGGCCAGTTCATTGACTGCGTTCGGAGTGGGGCAACCGCGTTCTGCGCATGCGCGCTCTCGCAGATCGGGTATATAAGGCGCGCCGAGAACCGCTGTAACCAGACTGGATCAGGGTGCCAGAGGAAGCTGGTCGTGAGCACACGGCCAGACTGAACCTTGTACCTGGTGCAGGCGCCCGTAGATGCGAACGCGGATTATCCTGACCGTATCTTCGTGAGCACACGTAGATTATCCCGACCGTATCCTCGTCATCACACGTGGATTATCCCGACCATATCCTCCTGAGCACACGTGGATTATCCCGACCGTATCTTCGTGAGCACACGTAGATTATCCCGACCATATCCTCGTGAGCACACGTGGATTATCCCGACCGTATCTTCGTGAGCACACGTAGATTATCCCGACCATATCCTCGTGAGTACTCGTGGATTATCCCGACCGTATCTTCGTGAGCACACGTTGATTATCCCGACCGTATCCTCGTGAGCACACGTAGATTATCCCGTACCGTATTTCCGTGTGAACACACGATAACCGTTAGTTGCGTCCGTTTAGGAAACTAGTTATAAGGTAGCATTGTAAAGTTTGCAAGTCGCGTAGTACTAACAAGGAGAGGTCACATCCTCTAGAAAACGGATCCTTACCAAACTCTAGGATATAATTTCTACTATAAAATCATGCAGAAAGCCGGAGTTTTAGAGCCCAATGGCCATTTTTACGATAGATATTAGCAAATAATGAAAAATCTCGCCGAAAAAACCGTTGAGTTTGAATGCTTATAACTCAGAAACAATTAAAGATGTACGTATAAACTAAATTTTAAAAGTAAGCTGAGATCGAGTAGAAACGTTTTAAAAAACAGGAAGCTCAAATATTTTAATATGGTCAAAAGTCATGGGAGAAAGAAGAATTAACCAAAATTTTATCGAAAATTTAAAGTTACAATTTAATGATTTTTGTAGCCCAAAATTTCGTCTAATTCTTATTTCTCCCATAACTTTTGACCATATTAAAATATTTGAGCTCCCTTTTTTTAAAACGTATCTACTCGATCTCGGCTTTTTTTTTAAATTTAGTTTATACGTACATCTTTAATTGTTTCCGAGTTATAAGCATTCAAACTCAACGGTTTTTTCGGCGAGATTTTTCATTATTTGCTTATATCTATCATAAAAATGGCCATTGGACACTAAAACTCCGGCTTTCTGCGTGATTTTATAGTAGAAATTATATCCTAGAGTTTGGTAAGGATCCGTTTTCCAGAGAGTGTGACCTCTCCTTGTAAGTATTGCTTATTTATTTGATTCTAGATTGACTACTACACAACTTAGCTTTACAAATATATATATATATATATATATATAGTTAGTCTTTTATAATTAAATTACGGTATAATAATTTCAATTTCCTTCCTGACCGAATCCTGGAATCTGAGCGAGACCCCGGCGAAGATTCACTCCGTTACAACCATCCTAATGTTCTAACCTCCGGCAAATACATGATTTTTGCTTCGACACAAAGATCTATTCCCATATTGCCCCTTGTGATATTGCACAAGGTATTAGCTCTTTACAGCGAGACATCGATGCGCTAGTAATTGAGCTGTTGAAAATGGGCTTCTATTAAATATGCTCAGAAAACGAAAGTCATTCTGTTAGGTAGTCAGCAATATGTCACTTGCCTAAATACTGATACACTTCAAAGGCTTGCTATCAATGGTATGCCCATAGAATACTCAAGTGAAGTTCTTAGCCTGGGCCTTTGGATATCTAGTTCGCAAGGTTGGGACAAACAGATTAGGCAAATCTCCATGAAAGTTCATAACACTCTGCGCATACTTAAATTCAATAAGATTAGGCTCACCCGTGAGGTGCGTAAACTTTTAGTCGAAACTTTAATATTTCATCAATTCAGGTATATGTGAGCAATTTACCATGATGTTGATGCACATCGCGATCTCAAACTGCAGAGGTTACTCAATGCATGCGTGCGTTTTGTAGTGGAAAATTTACCTCTTCGTAGCCGTAAAGGCGTTAAGGACGGGCACGTGAATTGACTATTGGCTCCCTAGCCTTTAAGATTATTTGCTTAAAAAACCCGATTTACATTGCCAGTCGCTTTACAGAAGTAGATTTGAATATTGTACGTCGTTCAGCTAGGTTTAAGCCGCACTACTTATTATATGCTCCTCCCAGAACTGAAGCGTGGAACTGCTCCTTTTTAATCTCCGCTTCCAAAATTATAAATACACTAAACGAAATTGTATTTGGTATCGGCAATCTCAATAGTTTTAAAATTTAATTACGCAGCGTGAAATCTGATTGGGAGGACAGAGTTTTTAGAGAGGGCATAATTATTTAGCTACCCTTCCCTATTGTAGAAATATTATTATGCTTTTCGAGAAATTGATTTAGTTGAATGAGTTTATTTTGCGGCTTATATTGGTAGGGTAGCTAATGTACTACTATTAAACTGTACTACAACTGCACTTTGCGTTTAAATTGTTCTATTATTGTAATTATCTTAATATTATTTTGTAAATCTCCACAGCCAGATAGAGTTATACGCCAAGGCTGCCAATCTGAATAAATCAAATCAAAACAAATCTTTCTCTCATTCTCTCTCACGCCAATGATGTTTGTCGGACGAACGGACGGACATTACAATTTATCGTTTTTTTTTAATAGCACTTAATAGTTATAAGAATAATTTTTTTGTCAGTAATATGAAGCATTAACTTATGTAACACATATTGATCATAAAATATATATGTTTTAAGTATTTTTCGCAAGAATTGGGGAGTTGTTACAAAATCGCTCAAAATGGTAACTTTAATATAATGTAGATATCAATATTTAATTTGAAAAAAGTGTAAGTACGTCACAATTGATTTATTTATCCAAAAATCTGAAAGAAAGGTTGGAGTAATACCTATCAAATGGTCTATAGCATTTTTATGGCCTTCAAATCTGTAAAAAGTTATGATAATTTAAAGAAAGAGAAAAAATTCACAAAAATTAACATGGTAATTCCCATTTAAATTTTTTTTAAAATTTCGTGTTTTTTTAAATTATTATAACTTTTTATAGAATTGAAGGCCATAAAAATGCTACAGATCATTTGAAAGGTATTGCTCCAAGGTTTAGACTTTTGGATAAAAAAATCAATTGTGGCGCACTTACACTTTTTTCAAGTTGAATATTGACATGCAGTTTATGTAACATTGATATTGAAATTAGAAATTCTAACCTAGAAGAATAAATTCTAGATACAATGAGCAACGAATGTAACATATAATGTTCTATAGTAAAAGTTGATAGATTTTGAGTTAGATAGCGGTAAACCCAGCTGGTGTTGAAAAAAACTTGGAAAAATTCACTTTTTGAGGTTAGAATAACTTATGAGCGAATAAATTCCAGCATCTAAAAATTTTTTTCTGTATTCTGAGAAACATTTGCAATGTGTACCCAAAATTTGACGCATATTAAAATTTTGATCGGTTCACTTCACGTGGAATACCCCATATATATATATATAAACTTCCCAATAGGGGTTTATGACGCCCGTCATAAACATATATATATATATATATATATATATATATATATTGTGACATAGCAGTTATATCTGCATGTCACTTAACTAGCATACTTTCATATTTTATACTAAGCATTCCAAAAACACCTCACTCGGATTCCAGCTAGCCGTGAGAAAGGACTACGAACTTCTGTGATAGAGACCCACACGCACAAAATCACTGTTCCTGTAGCAGTGTTCCCCAGAATAAGTTACCCATTCCTTAGGTTGATGTGAATCCTTGTATATTCTGTGGAGGTCCTATGTTGAAACCTGTTCATTATATCCTATAGAAGCTAGTCACATATTTTATAAGTAGAATGTAGTGCAAGCAGCATATGACAGGTGCGTGGAAAGGAGTCAAGCTATGTCCAGCCTTATTGAAGGAAGTGATTGTCCTCCGTTGTTGTAGAACCTCTTTTGAATACCTGCAACAATGCTAGTGAGTAACAGTAAAGAGAAATTAGAGCTGAAGAAAGCAGTAGATTGTTTGAACCTAGTTGCAGGTGAGGAGAAGGAGAAGTAAAGTGAGATTAGGATAGTACCTCCACAACATAGTACAATTGAAGAAAGAAACATTGTCATTCGTATCATTACCTTGAATAGTCCAGCTCGCCAATGAAGTTGGAATGAAGCAGTCGGCTCAAGGAACCTGGTGATGGAGAATCAACGAAGCAAATATCTGGTGCAGTGTTGATGCCCTTGTTCCCGTATGCCGCACCTGAAACATATAAAAGAACTCTGACGAACTTACATTAATAAAGGTTGATTTTTATTATGGAACGAGTGTATCTTACCAAGTGTTCACGTTGTTCCTGTATACGAGGTTCCGGTTTAAATATTACATTCAGCCAGTTAAGACGGTGCAAAAGAGCAGAAGTCTTGAATACACGTACACTATAAAGTATAGAGTATAGAGAGACGACAACATAGAAAAAAAATCGCCATCTGGTAACCCTGCGACGAGCTCGGTAATTCCGAGTCGGGCCGTCGAGCAATACGTTTGTTTTAGATAATTAGTTTTCAACTAACGAGAATGAATCTCTTGATTTTAATACATAATAAAAATAAAAGTGAAATTCTTGTTTAAAATTTCAATTTTATTGATTCATCAATCAGTGTGGGGTAGAGAAACGTTCCCATCCAACAACAGATTGATGAATCAGCATTTCATCGTTAAGAACTTAAATAATTAGGTGTTACTTATGATTAAAACCCTGCTTCAATTTAGTGACGTAGGTCAAAGAGAAAACAAATTCTCTTATTACGCGTCACCGTATGAAATGCACAGTGTTAATAATTAAGTCTAGAAATCCCAATATACATTCAGTGACGTAGGTCAGAGAGAAACCAAATTCTCTCAACATGCGTCACCTTATGAATGGCATCACGATAGTTTAGACTTAAATAAGTTATACCTAAACCAAAGTTGGTTAATCATAATTTAACAATCATAGAAACAAAATTAATAAAATAATTTTAATGAGTTTATATTTATTGATGATTTATTTTGATCAGAGAAAAAATGCCTTAAATCTGCTCGCTCGCGGAGCTAAGAATTACTATTAGGTACATAGTCTCGCGGGATTCTTCTAGCGCGGAGAAGCCGCAAGAAAAGTTCGAGTGAGAGAAATCTGAGGATTTGAGTCCCTCACCATCGGACGTCTCCTTAATATACGTCGATGTGTATGTAGTGGTAGCCTGTGACGTCGTTGATCGCTGTACCTCGATATACTTTATTGTACGTTATAAGTGTTGTGACAAGGTATGTAATACCTGTCAAAATAATAAGCGAGCGAGTCCCAATACAAACTAGCCTACCTACCCTCACATCTCTAAGCCTACCTAACCTAACCGAAGCTCCCCAAATCCCCAATACTTCTCTTGGTTCCTTCCACCTAGCACAAGGAAGCAGCATGTCAGGAGAGGCGATACAACTTCCAGGAGGCTTCACACCAGGACTATGAGGCAGCCTACGATGGCCCAAGGTGCAAGACTGAGCAGCACGAGCAGCAACAAGACATCCAGGAAGCTGTAAAACAATTAAGCAATGAATAATAATCCAATTAGAAGGAAACAAGGAAGCATGTACTTGCACACAGTAACTGACAGCTACATGCTAGGAGAGGATTGGAAGTGAGGTTATGGTAATCACAACATTACAAAACTCTCAATTAAAAACTAATAATTAATACGCAGCACTCTCTCGGGAGATAGATATTTACCTAGGAAGCAGCTAGAATCCCCGCAGCAACGCAGCATCGAAGAAGAGCAGCAGTCACTGACCCGACGCGCACCAGCTGAGCAGCCACCGTGAGAGCGAGTGAGAGAGAAGACTCGAGGATCGGCCGTCCGTCTGCACCTGTAACAGAGTGGAACTATTAGCCGATAAATCAACACGAAAGGAACGATCATATAGGCTTACCTGGTCAACAGCATCACCAGGAACACCGTCCTCTCCGTGGGAAGCAGCAGTCCCGGCAATATCGTCCGCCTTGATAAACATGGCCGCGAGCACTCACTACACGAGGCGCGCGAGACGACGGCGGCCGACGGGCGACTCGACGCGAGAAGCTGCGCGCGCACGTCGGGCCCGAGCAACGAAGCAGCGAACGAGCCCGAGCTCGAGAGAGTTCATCGGGATGCCATCGAGGCAACATCAGCAACCGATTCACGACCGAATACCGTTCGATATTTTGTGTGCGTGTGTGAGAGCAATCGACCGAGAGCAGCGATGTCCAGGAGACGATCTCCACTCCGATAAGGTGGGTGCACGCCCTACACCGGTATTTCACGATCTCTCCTGACTGTAAGTGTGCTTCCCCCTTACTCTCCTCTCCTCCCCTCGCGCAGCAAGTAGCAGCAGCTCGCACGCAGCCGAGCATAATATATAAATTTGCCGCGATCGTACGCGGCTGGAGCCCAAACCTTATTTTAATTTTTATAATAAATTGATATTATTTTATATAAATTCAATCGTTTATTTCGCCTTTGACGCCACGCCCTAATCCCCAGCGTGACCGTTAGATTGGCGCCCAACGTGGTTTTTCGGCACGTTTTTTTGATACTTTAAAATGGCGTCGTATCATTATTTAGCCGATGTAAATTCACGGGATTAAATTAAAACTTTTTAGGAGCAGCATATATATACAAAAAAAACAACATTCGGCAGCAGCAAATTAAGTGATTTGTTTTTCCTTTCAAATTTCGATTAAAATAAATTGTAAACGTCAAGCGTGACGTAATTTAATAATTTAATTATAGTAAGCCATAGCCATTTTTCCCTCCCCCCGCGTGAAGCACACATACGCGAAGGAGGAAGCAGCCGCGTGGCCATATTTTCGGCCATCTTTAATTTATAAACACGTGGCAATTATACACGTGATATTAAATTTTACATTATTTAATTAATTAATTTAATAATTAATATAATTATTTAAGTTCTTTTTCTTTTCCTGCAGCAATATTATTATTACAATATTATTTACGCAACTGTTCCTATTAAAAAAAACATATATATTTTGATAATTTTTCATATTTGTGCACAATATTTCTGTATATTTTATAATACTAGTATTTATTTTCTAACACGCAATATAACATTTTGTTTCGCTTTCCCCTCTCCCCCTTCTCTCATCGCAGCCATACCATTTATTATTATAACCCGTTATTTTAATTTTTGCATTGTGCTAATTAATATTATTTGTGCTTTATATAATTTAGCCCTAATATATAATAATATATATTCAACAGTGAGCAAAATACGTTAATATTTTCATTTTCTTTTCTGGCAGAAGCTGCAGTTTAATTAATAAATAATTTTGCAAACCCGTATTTAATTAATACATAATAAATAAAATTTTTATTTTTTCGTGCAAATTGAAAACATTGTTTTTTTTTCTTTGTTTTTGCTTCCTTATTTTCCCTGCTAGCAGCCAAATAATTAACATTAATAAAACTTTAATTTTGCTTTTAACAAATTAACAAACTAAGCAAAATAGCACATAATAAGTCAATATTTTTCTCTTTCCTTCTTTTCATTTGCTTTTCAACTAATTGCACTTAATAACCCCATTTCGCAGCAAACTTTATATAATTTTTACGCCTTTCCCTATTAGCAGCCGAAAACCTAAAAACCCGATTATCCTTGCCTGATTTACCTTATTTTGGATTGTTTCTCCCCTGAATAATATGTAAGCAGATAGCCAGCTTATAAGAAACTTCAGCTTTAATTTTTATTTTTAACATTGGGCTATTAGTTTAATTGCGATAAGTATTGAGCTGCAGATTTATTGCGCCAAACTTATACCCTCCCTTTCTTAATTATTGATAGAATAATTAAGTTAGAATTCAAGATGGCAGCTAATTATAAATTAGGTATCAAAATAAATATTGATAATGTAGCACAAGGTGCAGCGATAATTAGACGCACCATAAATAATACCTTTGATGGGAAAATTACAATTTACTGTAATCAGCTTGATTTGAACATCGACGAAGATATACACATAATTCGAGATGGCGTAGCGCGATACGAATTAATTAGATATTATGGCCTCTCAGTAGCAAAATGGAAACCAGAAGTAGCTGGACAACACTTGGAAGAATTTAGCCCAATAGAAGAAGAATCTCTCCTGGATCTCTCCCTAACACAATCCGAAATTACGAATTTCCCTCCCCCTCCTCGAGCAGCAAGAGCGCAAAATATTACATCTGGTCGGATGCTATATGTGGAACTGCAAACCGGACAATCGCAAGGACGGTACCAGGATCCACTGACAATGGAGGAGCCAACGGACTGCAATGAGGCAATAAATGAAAGATTGCTACATCCAGCATATCGTGCGCAAGCACAATCAACGTGCAGGCATTTAAGAACGCCGTCTCCAACAGAGCAAGAGCAGCAAAGATTTTTATTGGAACCGATCATTCCAGAATTATTATATACATCGCCAAGCACAACAGTATCGTTATTGGGAATAAACTCAACGTCGTATTACCCAATTATCACGCTAGCTCCAACCATCCCGACAGATGAAAATTTATCAAACAACTCTTTTATACCAAATACAACTCCAGCAGCAACACAAAGCACACACATATACGAACTCGCAGCCAAGGACGACAAGCAGCATACAACCCTCAGCATTTAGAGCAGTGCAGCAAATAGCAGCAGAGCGAACAATGAACGAGCGTAACCAAATGAACCCTAACGACTCGAGTAGCAGCACACACACAAACAGCAGCAAAAACATCTCCCCAGCGTGCAATGGGAAGACGAGTTAGCAGAGCAGCAGCAACGACGAGAACAAGCACACCAAAGCAGCATACCCGACGAGCCTCAAATCCAGAATCTAAACCCCGAAAGAAATACAACATTTAGCATTCCCCCTCCCCAACAGCAGCAATATCCCCAGCAGCAGCAGCAGCAGCAGCAAGCAAATACGTCGATCCCATCTTTTAGGAATTGTTATTCAAACTGCAGTAACTTAGAGGACTCGCTTTTCACTAGAGAAAAAAGAACGGTTGAAATTTTCTCTAGATAACATATCCAGTTCAAAGGCACAAGGAAAAGCGATCCAAAAACATTCCTAAGCAATCTCCAAGAATGCAAGGAGACATATATCCTCTCGATGAACGACATAATTAAAGCTCTCCCATCCGTGCTTGACGATGAAGCATGGGATTGGTTCAAGAGAGAAAAGAGCAGCTGGAGAAATTTCATTGACTTTGTCGACGCAGTGCGATTGCAATATGGATCGGAGGAAATCCAGAGCAACTTAAGGCAAATAGTAGAAAATCGCACGTAAGGTCCAAATGAAGACATCTCGACGTATCTTTCAAAATTACGAGGGATATTGGACCAAATTAAACCTCCGCTTCCGCTGGCAGATCAATTGGACAGAGCATTTCGAAATTTGCATCCTAGCCACAGATGCAAATTAGAAAGAAGCCAATTTGATAATTTTGCGCAGCTACAAAAGCTAGGCAAAAAGGTAGAAGCTAGGCGGTTACTCGACGAAACATACAAGCCGCCACCAACATTGCAAGGTTATGGCTTAGCAAAATATGGTTACGTCGACCCGAAGCAGCAGAAACCGCGCAGCCTAGCAGCAGTAAGCAGTTCGAGCAATCCCAAATCCTCATACCCTCCTCAGACCCCCAAAGAGCACACACCCTACCCCAAATACAATAAAGACCAGCGATACCACAAGCCCAGCAGCCCTCAACCAAGAAGAGCAGCGCTGAATTTCCCTAAATACGAAGAAGCAGCACAACGCGACCCCCCTAGATTAAGTAGCAGCAGCAGCACACAACAAAAGCAGCCGTGGAATAAAGTAGTCGCCAGTACCAGCCAAAGCAAAAATCAGCAGCGACTCCGCAAAGCCCCGAATCGCCAAGGAGCCAAAATATGCAGCAACCTAGGAGCCAAAGCAATTATAGAGCAGCAATGAGACCACCGATAATCCCCAACCACCCTAGGAAGCAGAAAGAGCCCTGTTTATTTGTGACCAATTGGGTCACTGGGCAGCAGAGTGCTCTCAGGTATTCTGCTATGGTTGTGGAGACCAGGGAGTCTATATTAGAGACTGCCCTGAATGCAGCATGAAGAAGCAGGGAAACGGCAGCCAGAGAAAATAAGGACCCGTATTTTCTCACCCAAACCCCCCATAGGGTCTCACCCCTCCCAAATAGCAGCTAACGAGTCCCTTATTCAGCAAATTCCCGGCATTGATCTCCGTTTATTTTTTAACCTAGAGCTAAATGGACACAAGCTCATAGCACTGCTCGATGATAGAGCAGAGCACTCCTTTATAGGCATAGGAATGAGTAAGGTGCTCCAGAAGAAGCTCAGGAGATCGGACTGCAAAGCAGTAAAAGTATCAGACGGTACCACGGTACCAATACAAGGTATTATCAACGTCTCTATAAATATTGACGGCGACAATATACTTTTGCCTTTTCAAGTAGCAGACGATCTACAGTATGATTGCATACTGGGGATCGATTTTAAGCGCAAAGTCAACATGAGGATAAATTATGAAAAAGATACGTGGTGGACTTTGTGACATGGCAGTTCTAACTGCATGTCACATACTTAGTTTATATTTATATTATATATTAATTATTCCGAAGCCCCGTAGCTTATAGGAATTAATCGTAAAACTCACTCGGAATCCAGATAGACTAGACCGTGAGGAAGGAGTACGCACTCCAGTAAAACATACGCACAAGCACACAAGCACACAATCACTGTTCCTGTTAAATTCCTGTATAATAAATTATCCAGTTGTTGAAGTCGAATCCTGGAGTAGTTGAGTGAGGTCCTGTTTCAAAGCCTGTTCCTTATGTCCTGGAGAAGGTAATCGTAGAAGGTAGCAGTTGAGGTAGAACAGATAATATTGGACAGCATCGACAACAAGTAAGCATCCAGCCTCCTCCAAGAAGTATTGGTCCTTCGTTGGTACAAAACCTCCTTCGAGTACCTGCAACAGTATTAATAAATAATATTGAATTGAAATTAGAGTTGAGGAAAGCAGTAGGTTGTCAAAACCTAGTTGCAGGTAAGGAGAAGGAGAGGTGAGTTGAGGTTAGGATATTACTTCCACAAGATATTAATTTTAAAGGAAGAAACAACGCTATTTATACCATTACCTCGGACAATCCAGCTAGATGTTGCCGTGAGAATAAAACAGGCACCTCCGGAACCTGGTGAGGAAGAAGTAGCTAAGGAAATCTCCAGTGCAGTGTTGATGTCGTTGTTCCCGCATGCCGCACCTGAAACATATGAACAAACTCGGACGAACTAACATTAATACAGGTTATTGTATGGAACTAGAGTATTTTACCTTTTGTTGACGTTGTTCCTGTGGATGAGACTCCGGGTTGTTAGTATCCAGCAGCTGAGACGGTGCACGGAGACGGAGGTGTTCACTGCACATAAACAATACGTACGTCGGCCGAGTCAAGCGAACGAGAGCCAACTGTTGCGCGTGGCGCATGCGCGCGGACTCGCTGATCGGTTCATCACGACGAACTCGGTGATTCCGAGTCGGGCCGTCGAACTAGACGTTTAGTTTAGAAATTATACGTAGCTATTATCGAGAGTGGTTACCTTTTTATTAATTGTTTCTTTTCGACCATTTGCAGGTGAGAATTCCTGCCTAAATTTCCTGTTTATCCAGCTTCCCGAATAAGCTGTGATTTGTGCGTGTGTGTGCGGTAATCGCGCGTGATAGATCTATAAATTTTGCCGCGTGAACGGCTGGCGACCGTGACTAAATTTACGATTTAATACTGTATCATTATTTAATTTTATTAAAGTTTCTAGCTACAGTTAAAGAGTGTTATTTATTTATTGTAAGGGAGCCGTTCACCCTGATCCCCAGTGAACGTGTTTTATGGCGACCGTGACAGGACCCCGGTGTTAAATTTTAATCGGGAAAATTCGGGATCGCGTGGTTCGCCATTACCGCACACACAAACTGGAGGACGCCGAGGAATTGGCTTTGGGCGGCCATTTTGACCTCGTGCGAAGATTTTGAGATTTTTCCATTTTTTTTTATTGTTTCGACTTGGTAAGTCAATTGAAATTGTTTTTGGCTAAGTGAAAATTTTTTTTTGGTTTATTAAATGCTTGTAAATATTATTACAGCAAGTTTGAATTAATAATTATAAAATCATTTGGCTTTTGCTCAGCAATATAGTGTTTGTTTTTCGTTTGTCCAGCTTGAAATATTAATTAATTCAGAGAGCATGCTCATGTATTGTGTAAAGTTATTTATTTAAATAATCCTATTGTTTATAAATTTTCCAGCTAGCATTTTATTTTATTTGATTAACGTGAATTTTTTTTTATAAATTTGATAAATGAAAATTTTATTTTTGTAAATAAATTTGGTTTTTTTTTTTTGAGTGGATAATTATTTATTAAAGTAATGTTTATTGTTCGAGATTAAAAATAGAAAAGAAAGTAAAATAATATCGAGCCGCGGTGGCTCATGGGTAGAGCTCCCGACTCTCACACCGAGGGTCGTGGGTTCGATCCCAGACGTGTACCTCTGAAAATTTTTTTCATGTGCATTTTTCGAACACCGCGACTCAGTGGCTCGTGTCACTATAATGTGACGCCAGTTCAGGTGCGCGTGCGTTTCGTGCACTTGTCAGTGCATGAGAGGCACGGGCATCTGAACTATAGGGAATGTTAGGGACGCGAAGATGTAAAGAGGATCGCGGTGGTTCCATCGGGAGGACAGGAAACTGTAATTATTAGACTAATTACAGTGACCGATGATATCTTCCGATGGATACAAGCACCACTGTTTCAACTACATGTGCTTTGTTTACAGACACACCGTTCACCTCCGTCGCTGATTAGCCCTGACAGCATAAATAGAGCGACGTTAAATAACAAAAAAAAAAAAAAAAGTAAAATAATAATTTTATATTTATCCTGGTAACCTAAGCAGTTAAAGATTGGTGATTATTTATTATTAATTGTAAAAATTTATTATTTGTTGACAACTTTTCTACCATTAATTTGCATTCAAGCTCCACCTCATTTCCTTCAAGCATAACCCTTGCTACCTTTCAAGCATTATATATTAATATTCTAGCATTTCCACCAATTCTAGCTCCATATTGTTTATTCGGCACCTTGTATATAAAATTTTTTTTGCTTGCGATTAACCTGAGTATTGGCGCACTAAATTGAGTTGCTGCTTTTGTGAAATAATTGCTGAATTAATTAGTGGCATAATTAATAAAATTAATTGGGATAATTGATGCAGTGTTTTATAAGGTTTGATATTTTCTTATATATTAGTTGGTTCGCTTGAATAGAAATAATTGCTCGATATAAAAACTTTGTTGTGGTGTTAATTCAAGAAAGGCTTGAAGCGCTTACATTTTTTTTGTTGCTTCGACATTTAAATTTTTTTTTAGTTGGTTTTAAAT
Organism: Theocolax elegans; assembly: GCA_026168455.1. Classification (NCBI taxonomy): domain Eukaryota; kingdom Metazoa; phylum Arthropoda; class Insecta; order Hymenoptera; family Cerocephalidae; genus Theocolax; species Theocolax elegans. Next base: position 51,324,241 of record CM047428.1, on the reverse strand, counting down.
TTTTTAATTTGATTTGACTTTAACTGGTTTAACAGAAGTTTTTTTTTATCTTGCTTTGGATTTGGAAAGGTTTTTAATTTTTAGACTACGTTTATATATTTTAAGAATTATATTTAATTAATTGAATTCGTTTTAGTATTGAGCCAATTGAGGAACCATTTACCTGAGATAGTATAGGTTAATTGTAAGGAATAATCCGTGGAATTTTGTGTTTCGTTCAGTGATAATTTATTTTTCAAGCAAAATAGAATCGTGATAAAATGGCGGGTAGTCTTTGGTCGTTGTCCTTAAGTTTATTACCTGGAGAAGATTTAGTTAGTTTAGATGTAGAGGCAGGTAGTAGGATTATTTTCAGAGAATTAAATAAGTTAACGGATTGGGAAATTTTTAAATATGCCGATAAGAAAGGTTTGAGTCGTAATTGTGATGGAATGACGATAAGGGAGCGGGTTCATCGATATTCATTGCGACAATACTACGGTCCGACGGCAGCAGCGTGGAATCCAGCTATCGATGAGAGTGAATCGGAATTTTATAATGAGGATCAAGTGGAGCCATCTTTCTATTTTCCAATCAATCCAGCTTCAAATACGTTACATTCAAGTAGTATGCAGTTAAGGAGGAATATTAATAACGTATTGTTAGGAGAATCGGATATAAATCAGGTACCTTTAAGAACCAGACAAACCGTAGGACGATTTCAGGACCCTATTTCGTTGAATAGTCATCGTGAATTTTCTGCATGGCAAAGTAGGCGACCCCAGGTGTTACATTTACTTACCCAGGATGTGCCATCAGAAAATGTTTCTCAGGATGATTCGTTAATACCTATAGAGGAATCAAATGATTTAAGGAATGGAGTTCCTAGTGTTTCCCCTCGAGCTCAATCTACTCAGTTTCCGGTTGCCGAAGGAAGAATGCAGAATATACCAAGAGCTGATTAGGAACAACGGTCAATGACATTAACGGAACCAAGTAATTCGGTAAATCCTGCTTACCCCACGATTCGAGCTGATAATACTTCGTATTTCCCAATCGCTAACCCAATTTTTAATCGAGCAGACCAAAATGGAAGGATAAATGAAAGGAACTGTGATGTTACTGGACACGAGAACAGTTATCTACAAAATTATCCAGCAACTATGTCAGGAAGAAATCATTGTTATATTAATAATGTTCATCGGAATAGTATGACCCGAAATAATTATCAAGAAGAAATACCAGCTACAGTGGTTAATGGACGTCCTAGGATGGGGGAAAAAGAAACAGGTCGAGTCCATTGGAGTACTGACCATGATGGGACAGAGTGGACAAACCCATTACCATTGGAAACGGAACGAAGGACAGTGAATAGATCGAACTATGTACCCTGGGTAGATACTATTAATCAAACTAGGACGGACAGCAATCGAAATAATAGGAATAATCCAGCCACCAGTACCAGAATCCGATTCCCAAGTAATATAACGGAAAATAGTAATAATACCATTAGAAGTGATAGGAATGCATCCAACTGGGATAGTTCCATGTTATTGAGAGAAAAGAGACGGGGGAATTATTACAAAAGTGGCATGTGGAGTTCCGAGGAACTAAGAGGCAGGATCCGGAGGCATTTTTGGAGAACTTGACTGAGTTCCAGGAATCATATAATTTATCCTTGGAGGATATTGTTCGAGCTTTACCCTCCGTATTGGATGATGAGTCTTGGTATTGGTATAGGAGAGAACACAAGAACTGGTCTAGCTATAACGATTTCGAGAGGTCCTTTAGGTTGCAATATTGCATGGAGGATGTTTAGGAAAGATTAAGGATATCTATTGAAACTAGAACACAAGGTTTGGGGGAGGAAATAAGCATTTACTTAAGTAAGCTTAGAATTTTATTAGATCAGGTTAAATCTCCAATGAGTTTAGCTTCCCAATTGGATAGGACTTATAACAATTTACATCCTAGTTATCGTCAAAGAATTGATCGAGATCAATTCCAGTCTTTTGATGAGCTCCAGCAATTAGGTAAAAGAGAAGAGCATAGACGAATTAGGGAAAAATTGTATAGACCACCCCCTTCATTGGAGGAATCATATTTTCCAAGTGCTGCTTATATACCTCCAAAAGGAAGAAAGTTTAATAAGACCGCTCCTATAGGCAATCACCAAGAAGAGTCGTTGCCACAATTTGCCGAGTATCAGGAATTGGCCTCTATCCAGCAACCATCGCAGCACTATCGTCCTCCGTCTAACCCTACAAAACCCAAAAATAATACCATTCAAGATTCCAGCTATTCGTCCAATTTTAGATTTACTCCCAATTCCGTTCCAAATTCTAAATACCCGACAAATCAAGTTCCTATGCCACACATGTATTCTATGACTGTACTAGAGTCTTTCCTTAGGGCAGTGTCACCGCATCAATCCGCAGTATTTCCTGCCCCGGAGCCCTCGTCAACAAGCCTCACAGCTCGTCGGTTTCATTCGTCGGCGATGGTGCCTAGAGTTTCCCCAATGAAAAGTGTGACTCTCATGAGAGCCCCTATGGCATCGGTTAACCCCGATGAGAGGCCACTAGTTAGTGTACCGAAGCTCGTTACTACAGCCCACCGTTTCCGTTCGACTTAACGGTTAGCCTAGAGCCGTAATCCTCGGTAGGGATGCGGCGGTGTTTAGCACCCCGCCGTCTTCCGCTTTCGAACATAAGCGGCATCCGGGTCAACCATGCTTTACCCGTCAAGCCTGCTTGCAACCACATACCACGCAGAATCCAACCCACCTGGGACACGCCAACGTTTCACTTTCGACACAGAGGTACGTCGACGTGGGGCTCGTACCCAGTCCCCGCGTACCAGAGTAAAGTCATCCTGGTCCAACTTTCGACATGCCGAAACATGCCTCCCTATTACTCCCCGGATCCCCGGGGAGGTTTTGCGGTAGGTGGCCTAACGTTCGATAAGAATGCAATTTGTAGGAGAAATTCCTCTGCATTCTGTGATGTGTCTGAACCCTCTGTTCTCGTCGTTCACACGAGGCCGTTCGAAGTCGAGGGTTCTGACGATTCCCTTAATCGGGTTCAAACAGGCGATCCCGGCTTTGGGGATGCCTTTCAAGCTCGATGTACGGACTGGAGATCCTGATGAGACTACTCTACTCGCCAGTTCATTGACCCCGTCCGGAGTGGGGAGACAGGCGTTATACGCATGCGCGCCCTCGTAGAATCGGGTATATAAGGCGCACCGAAACCACCAGTAGTCAGTCTGCAACTGGACGACAGATCGGACTGGCCGTGAGCACACGACCAGCCCGTTTCTCCGACCTAGTGCAGCAACCGTGGATACGTTCGTGAGCACACGTTCGTAAACACGGTTACCGTATACCGTACCGACCGTTACCGTAACCGCATCCTACCGTAGGCACCTCGTGAGCACACGTGATGTCTAATCCTGTCCGTATCCTCGTGAGCACACGTGGATTATCCCGACCGCACCCTCGTGAGCACACGTGGGTTATCCCGACCGTATCCTCGTGAGCACACGTGGATTATCCCGACCGCACCCTCGTGAGCACACGTGGGTTATCCCGACCGCATCCTCGTGAGCACACGTGGATTATCCCGACCGTATCTTCGTGAGCACACGTAGATTATCCCGACCGCATCCTCGTGAGCACACGTGGATTATCCCGACCGTATCTTCGTGAGCACACGTAGATTATCCCGACCGCATCCTCGTGAGCACACGTGGATTATCCCGACCGTATCTTCGTGAGCACACGTAGATTATCCTGACCGTATCCTCGTGAGCACACGTGGATTATCCTGACCGTATCTTCGGGAGCACACGTAGATTATCCCGACCGCACCCTCGTGAGCACACGTGGGTTATCCCGACCGTATCCTCGTGAACATACATACTAGCCCGAACCGTATTACCGTGCGAGTATACACGATACCCGTTAGTCGCGTCCGTTTAGGAAACTAGTTATAAGATAGCATTGTAAAGTTCGTAGATCGCGTAATAATTAAGTATTTTGTCTTGTTTTGATTACAGACTAATTAGCTATTTCACCCGACCAAGACCAGGCGGGCTGGCAACACTTACACTATATCTTTGTTTATATTTTATATATCTGTACATAGTCTTAATAATAATTATCCTTTATTATAAATAGTGGTACTTTATTTCAAATTCCTTAAAACCTGAATCCTGGAATCTGAGCAAGGTCCGGCAAAGATTCACTCCGTTACACTTTTGGCTTCAGAGATGTCACTTTCGAATGTTCTACTGTTAGGGTCCACTTCGATACGCACGTCGTTCACGAGGACGGATCTGCTCCGCCTGATGTGGTAATGAGCTGCTCTTTCCTTCAACACTAGGTCGATGGGCAGAGCAGCAGAGATCACCTGAAGTGCCTCATGGGATACGGTGTTATACGCTTTCGAAAGCCAGATAAGAGTCCGTCTTTGCAAAGATGCAAGCTTCTTCTTTCCAGCTGTATCAACATCGCTCCACCACCCAGCAGCTGCATACGCAACTATGGGGGTAAATAGGCACTTGTACACCAAGCTGAGGGATCTATTTTTCATCCCCCCAATTCGCGCCAGAGATCTGTGATAAGCGACCAAGTAGGTCGTACCACTTAGATTCGATGATTTGGATGTGCTTCGTTACTCCGAACCTTTCTTGAAAGGTTACACCAAGGTACTTCATATCTTTTAGCATTTTGATCGTTTGCCCCTTCAGTTGAACCTTTGGGGGTTTACGAGCATCGAGTCGTCCTTTCAATAATATCATACCCGATTTCGGGATCGATATGTCCAGTTTGTGTTGTTCGCACCAGGTTTCGACAATGTCCATCATTCTCTGTCCATGTTCTTGGAGCTGTGTACGGGTTTCGCCTTCGACTAAGGTGATTATGTCGTCGGCGTACGCAATTGCGTTAAACCCGTTCCAGTGCAGCTCTCTGAGTAAGGTGTCATAGTCGAGATTCCAGCCAATTGGGCCGAAAATCGATCCCTGCGGGCATCCTTTGCTCACCTTCTTTCGGACCTCTTCGAAGTCCGCTCTGACGCAGACTTCTCGGTCCTGAAGGTAATTCGAGAGCAAATTAAACAGACTTGCTGGGCACTTTCGACTCTTGAGCTCACTGAGGAGACTCGGCCACCACAAGTTGTCGAACGCCCCTGAGATGTTTAGAGGGAACGCCATCACATAAGAACTATCGCTACTTTGGACTAATTGCCTGAGCCTCATGATGGCATCCTCCGGCGACAATCCGGATTTGAATCCGAATTGATCTCCGGATGTCTGGATGCCTGTAGGCCCTGGCTCGTCCTGTTGCTGTTCTTTAAGCCTTTTTATTATGAGGCGTTCAAGGGTTTTACCCATGACGCTGAGCAGGCAAATCGGTCTGTAAGACTTCATTTCCTGCTCATCTCTGTCAGGCGATTTCAAAAGAGCGATTAACATTCCTTCCTTCCATCTCTTAGGGAAGACACCATACCTCAAACAGGCATTGAACAATTTGTCGATTTCGTCTAGCAATGGTAATGACTTCTTGAGCACTTCTACTTCCACTCTGTCCGTGCCTGGACTCTTCCCGTTCTTGTTATCAAAGATTGCTTGAAATATTTCAAGCCGGGTGAAGGGAGGTGTCTCCTGGGAGTCTAGCCCTCCGAGACAGGCTCTGCGTTTTTCAACGTGAAAGTCTGTCTCCTTCGATACGTCATCGTCTGGCACTAGAGTGTCTAGTAAAGCGTCACAGGTCTCTTTCCAAGTTGTTGTGGATCCTTTAGCTCCTGTTACAGTGTTGAGAGCCTTCATCGTTCGTACTTTGCCTGAAGCGAGCCTGTATGGAAGACTCCATACGTCTTTCTCGCTTTCCCGGCTGACGAACTGTTTCCAGCTCTCTTTCTTGGACCTCGTAATCTCGGACTTGTATTCGGTCTTAGCTCTCCGCATGAGGGAGAGTGTGTTCTTGAGCCTTCGTTGTCTCCTCCTGACCTTAGTCGTCCCGCTTCCTGTGCTCTGAGTTAGCCATAAGCGCTCTAGACGCTTGACTTTACCTCTGAGATGTGTCAGCCTTGGATTCCACCATTGGGCCGAAAATCGATCCCTGCGGGCATCCTTTGCTCACCTTCTTTCGGACCTCTTCGAAGTCCGCTCTGATGCAGACTTCTCGGTCCTGAAGGTAATTCGAGAGCAAATTAAACAGACTTGCTGGGCACTTTCGACTCTTGAGCTCACTGAGGAGACTCGGCCACCACAAGTTGTCGAACGCCCCTGAGATGTTAGAGGGAACGCCATCACATAAGAACTATCGCTACTTTGGACTAATTGCCTGAGCCTCATGATGGCATCCTCCGCGACAATCCGGATTTGAATCCGAATTGATCTCCGGATGTCTGGATGCCTGTAGGCCCTGGCTCGTCCTGTTGCTGTTCTTTAAGCCTTTTTATTATGAGGCGTTCAAGGGTTTTACCCATGACGCTGAGCAGGCAAATCGGTCTGTAAGACTTCATTTCCTGCTCATCTCTGTCAGGCGATTTCAAAAGAGCGATTAACATTCCTTCCTTCCATCTCTTAGGGAAGACACCATACCTCAAACAGGCATTGAACAATTTGTCGATTTCGTCTAGCAATGGTAATGACTTCTTGAGCACTTCTACTTCCACTCTGTCCGTGCCTGGACTCTTCCCGTTCTTGTTATCAAAGATTGCTTGAAATATTTCAAGCCGGGTGAAGGGAGGTGTCTCCTGGGAGTCTAGCCCTCCGAGACAGGCTCTGCGTTTTTCAACGTGAAAGTCTGTCTCCTTCGATACGTCATCGTCTGGCACTAGAGTGTCTAGTAAAGCGTCACAGGTCTCTTTCCAAGTTGTTGTGGATCCTTTAGCTCCTGTTACAGTGTTGAGAGCCTTCATCGTTCGTACTTTGCCTGAAGCGAGCCTGTATGGAAGACTCCATACGTCTTTCTCGCTTTCCCGGCTGACGAACTGTTTCCAGCTCTCTTTCTTGGACCTCGTAATCTCGGACTTGTATTCGGTCTTAGCTCTCCGCATGAGGGAGAGTGTGTTCTTGAGCCTTCGTTGTCTCCTCCTGACCTTAGTCGTCCCGCTTCCTGTGCTCTGAGTTAGCCATAAGCGCTCTAGACGCTTGACTTTACCTCTGAGATGTGTCAGCCTTGGATTCCACCATGGGGACGATTTAGAAAATCTCCTCTTCATGGGGATCGCCTTCTTACATGACTTGATGATCGTTTCTTCTAACGCGTCGATGTATTTGTCGACATCGTCTTCCGAGTTGATCGGCATGTCCGAGAGGCGCGACTTTTCGGCCTTGAGGGCTTCTTGAAAGGCTTCCCAGTCTGCTTTTCGGGTATTGAACCGTGGTTCTAGTACCCTTTGCAGACGCACGGGTTGCCTTCCGAAGTCAACAACGATATGGATTGGCCTATGATCGCTCGTAGACCAATCTTCTACTGACCATCCCGTAACGAAAGGTTTGAGGCTCTTGGTCGCCAGCGTTACATCGATAAAGGTTTTACCTCTCGAGCTTACGCAGGTGGCCGGTTGCCCCTCTCGATTCATCACAGTCAGGTCATGCTCCAGAACAAAGTCCTCGAGAACTCGACCCCTGCCATCATTTACTGGCGAGCCCCACCAGGACGACTTAGCATTCGCGTCCATTGCTATTAAGATCTTTTGATCTTTTAGCGAGGATAGAATGTGTCGTAACTGCACTAGGTGTCTCTCTATCGAGTCCCTGAATTGGCAGTATATACTGACCACGTAAAAATGTCCAAATGCGCCGCTCACCATGGAGCAGACGCAATGGGTAGTACAAAACTGGGAGACCCTTGTGTACGTTAAGGTGCCAGAGCTGTGAACCACAGCTGCCGCTGTTGTATGGTCGGGCCTGGCACCTGTAATTGTACCAAAGCTAAGTCCGAACCCTGTTAATGTGCCTTTCGGCGCATAGGGTTCCTGGACTAAAGCGAGGTCGAGCCCTGTTTTGGCCATTCTACATCGAGTTTCGTCCGTGACGGCCCTCGACCTACCCATGTTTAGTTGGAGTATCCTTACCTTCAGTCCCGCCTTCGAGTTTGGTGGCTCTTGGGCGCTTCTGTCGGTTTGGACTCCTTTGGTACCGTGAGAGGGCTTGCCGGCCGGTTTCGCGTTCGTGCGTTCGATACGCGAACCTTCGGCTATGCCTCGTCTCTTTTGTGTCATGGCCCTCGCCTTCTTCACCTTAGTGGAAGGGGGCATTTCTTGTATGTTAAGTGCTTTTGGCAATTCGACCTCGAGTGAGTTTATGTATAAAAAGTATAAAATATCGCAAAAATAACGCAAAACAGATTCGTGAAAATAAACGGAGAGCGAACCTATAGAGAGATACACGTCGATTCTTTCGACGGGACGAGACTTGCTTACAAACTAGACTTTACGTTTCCTACTTTATGTACAATATTTACACGCATGGCTATCCTCATGCTCTGTGATTAATTGAAATTTATGATCTTAATCTCGTCTTTAATCTTGTATGTGCGGTTTATATCATTGGCGTGGTCTCTGGCTATTTTGCCTTTGATTGATTGATATGAGTACCACGCCTCAAACAGTGCACTTTGGAATCATTTTGGATTCATACAGATTATTTTTGGTTTAATTTATATATTTACAAGGCATATGGCCAATCTCTCTTCGCATCCGGGTCCCAACTTGATTAGTTGGACTCCGGCTCTAGCTATATACATGGCATCTGGCCAATCTGTTTGCGCATCCGGGACACTTGCTTGATTAGCCGTGCCCCGGTTCTGATTATATACAAGATTTCAACTCTTAGGTCTATCTGTCCGAGGACAGTTTTATTATTTACAAGATTAAGGCTAGGTATGGTTGCCTGCCTTTAGCGTCATGATCGGTAAGTGGTACGTGGTCAGTTGTGGGGAGCCAAGGCATACTGCATAGGCTATTGGATCGCACATCAAGACATTCGTTGGGTTCCTCGTATCATTGGAGCTCCCTTCATTAGTCTATCCATGCTATTCGAATTTCCGGATCCGTTTCAGTCTGCCGTTCAAAAAGACTTACTAAGCATCCGTCCTGGTAATGCCTTAATACGCTTCAAGTGTCTTTAGGACTCTTTACTTGTACATAGCTAAACTGGGTCAGTATGCGGGACTTCTACTCGTCTCTGGATTTGTCTTCCCGACATCATTCTCTCCGCCACTTTCGAAAATTTTCTACAAATAGAAAAACCCAGCCATCCGGCCGGGTATAATAAATTTCTACAAATAGAAAAACCCAGCCATCCGGCCGGGTATAATAGGTACTTTGTATACCCGAAGGTATAAGTCCTGTTCGGAGAGGACAATGCTTCGAGACGATCTCTCGACGAGTATACTAACTCACAACTGAAAATCGAAAGGTTCAATTCGACGAGATACTTCGGCGAACCTACTAATTCTCGGCTTTAAAGATACTTTAGGAAGTACGTTGTTCAACCCTACATTGTGCTTCGGAGGTTCCTTGCTTTTGGGAGCTGCTATGACTCCGGCCGAGGCCCTTTACCCACAGTGGTGGACCCATCACTTGCTAGGCGATAGGCGGAAATTTATTATCTACCCGAGTAAACCCGAGTTACCTGGACCATTTTCAAGAAACAACTTTCTGCACAATGTTGGTTTCGCCCTTTCGAGGCGTGTGGAACGTATTCCTAAGGAATTTCCCCTCAGTTGATCTCCTGCTTTGGCTTGCCAGAGACTGAGTTGAGTCCTTAAGGTACGTTGAACTCCACAATGATTTTCGAAGGCATTTTTAGGCTGTTCCCACCCCGGTATACACCGAGCCGGAACAATATAAAAGTGTCCGGCCAAATGGGTTTTCGACTACACTCACTTTCGACAATAGTGTAGTCGGCATGATCAGGCTCGGAGTTTAACGCTCTTAATGCCTTCTCGTGCGAGTTATGGTGCATCGAACCTACGTAGGGAAACGTCGGGAGAAATACATTTAAAAGCCTGGAAGGCTTCCCGTCATTCGATAACACACCTCTGTGAGACATCTCGGCAGTTGCGGTCTGGGGTAAGGTCTTCCATGACCGCGGTCGCTCTGATGAATAGTATAGTCGCCAACGGCATGTGAACGATTACCAAGCGTATAGTATATCGAACTCATAGCATGTTGGACAGTTGATCGCCAACACAGGCTCAGCGAAACAACACAACTTCGAGGCGCACTAGTGGCAATCCTCTTCCTCCACTATTGCAGGAGGTAAAATTCGAACTCTCGGAACTGGGGGCCGAGTTACTCACCCTCTCCCAACTCAGGAAATCTGAGAACAGGATTCCGCCAAGTTGCTATGCCACACAATCCAACCACTAATGATACGGGTAAAATAATGGTTACTAACCATATGGTACAACTAATAAATGGCAACTGAAAACCCCTATTAAGCCAGGCAGCTCGAGCCAACCCAGTTCTCGTTCCTCTGGAGCAAATAGTAAAACCACTACAGCGGCCCCTACGGTTTCGAATTTGAGTAAAGGAAACGGATCGTGTTTCAGATATGGGGCTAAGGACCATTGGAGTAAAGAGTGTCCTAGTAATTGCTGTTGGGGTTGTGGTAGGGCAAATACTGTTCGAAGAAATTGTCCAACTTGCAGGAAGAATGATGTTCCGACAAATCTGTAAGAGAAAGCGAGAAACGGTCAAAGGAGGAATTAGTAAGGGTCGTGGATTCCTCCCCATCTAACCAGAATGACCCGAAACAGAGAGAAAGTGTTAATGGATTGGCCAGTTGTGATAGATCTAGCTCGTATGTTCTAGCCCCCCAATCGTTTATTCAACATTCCGTAGTAGGAGAAATAGAACCTAGGTTATTTTTCACGATTGAGTTAAATAGAAAGAAAGTTATAGGATTAGTAGATAGTGGATCTGTACATTCGTATTTAGGGAAAGGATTAGGTAAACAGTTTCTGGGAAAGTATACCCCTATATCTAGCGCAGTTAATGTTGCAAATGGGAATCCAGTAACTGTGCAAGGGAAGTTAGAAGTAAAGATAACAGTAAATGGAGTGCAAAAAGTTTTACCGTTTCGTGTAGCCGATCAGCTGCAATATGAATGCATCTTAGGTATAGACTTCCAATGGTTATTTAAGATAAAAATCGATTATGCAAATGATACGTGGTGGACTCCTGATGGGGAGTTGCATAATTTTTTTCCGTCTAGACATGATCCAGGTTATTTGCCCGCTCTAGCTAGTATAGATGGATTGGTCAAGGCTACTGAAAAAGAAAAGGAGCAAATCCAGAAGTTATTAGACAACTTAATCCCACCCACGCCAGAAGTTTTAGGAACTACCAAATTATTCAAACACAAGATCGATGTGCAAGGTCATGATCCTATTAGACAACGTCCCAGGAGATATGCACCGCGGATGTTGGCTGCAGCTCAAGCTGAGGTTGATCGCATGTTGAAAGAAGGAATAATTGAGCCTTCCGACAGTCCGTGGTGTAGTTGTCCGGTGATTGTTCCCAAACCGAATGGAAAGTTTCGTTTTTGTCTGGATTATAGGGACGTGAATAAGGTGACTAAGAGATGTGCTTATCCCATGAAGAATATGGATGATATTTTAGATAAATTAAGGTTAGCGAAATATATTTCTAAGTTAGATTTAAGTCAAGCATATCATCAGGTTTTGTTGGAACCAGAAAGTAGAGAGATCACCGCATTCGCTGTCCCTGGGAGAGATCTACACCAGTTTAAACGAATGCCCTATGGGCTAACTAATGCTCCAGCAATTTTCCAAAGGATAATGGAAAAATTAATTCGAGCTGATTGGGAACCATATGTATTTGTATATTTGGATGATATCATTATTGTCACCCAAAATTTTGAGGATCATGTATATTGGTTGGAGAAGGTATTAGTAGCATTGAAAGAGGCTAATTTGCAAATAAATTGGGAGAAGTCAGAGTTCTGTTGTGGTGAGGTTAAATATTTAGGTTATGTGGTAAATGCCGAAGGATTGAAAACAGACTCTGACAAGATCAAACCAATAGTGGAATATCCAGCTCCTACCAATATAAAACAGCTTCGAAGGTTTCTGGGAATGATAGGATGGTATTCCCGGTTCATTTCCAATTTAGCCGAAATTAAAGTTCATTTGACAGATTTAATGAAAAAAGGAGTGAGATGGCGATGGGAAGAAAGTCAACAGCAAGCATTTGAAAGACTTAAGTTGGCATTGACTCAAGCTCCAGTTCTAGCTCGGCCGGATTTGAGTAAACCGTTGTCCTTGCAAACCGATGCTAGTGATTACGCGATTGCAGGCGTACTAACTCAAGAAATTGATGGAGAGGAGCATCCTATTTATTATGTAAGTCGTACTTTAAATCGAGCTGAACGGAATTATAATGTGACAGAAAAGGAATGTCTAGCTGTATTGTGGTCCGCGAATAGGTTAAAAGGTTATTTGTTGGGTGAAACAGTTAAAGTAATTACCGATCATTCTAGCTTATTGTGGTTAAACAATTTGAAGGATCCTTCAAGAAGACTTGGTCGTTGGTATACTGCGTTGGCTAATTATGACATTGAATTCGTACGTAGAAAGGGTATTTTGCATCAGGTTCCCGATGCTTTATCTCGAGCTTGGGAAAATAATCAAGAGATCGTTGCACTTATTCCGGCGGATATTGAAGATCCTTGATATCAAAAGAGAGTTAAGTCGGTTTTGAATTTCCCTAATAAAGATCCTGATTGGAAAGTAGAAAATAATCTCCTGTATGCTCATAGACCAAATAGGTTAATAGATCCTTTGTTGCCTGATTTAGATGTATGGAAGTTGCTTCTGCCACTACAAAGTCGTGCTCAAGCTTTGTATGATGCTCATAATACACCTCAAGCTGGTCATTTAGGAATTGAGAAAACGTATGCAAGAATTGCTACTTATTATTATTGGCCAGGGTATTATTATGATACATCGTGTTATGTTCGATCTTGTCATGAGTGTCAGGTGCATAAAAGTTCGCAACAGGCTTCATCGGGTTTAATGGAGGAAAGGAATATAGATGCTCCGTGGAAAATCGTCGCAGCCGACATAATAGGCCCGAAGCCTCCTTCTAAGCGAGGTTTTCGTTATTTAATCGTCTTCGAGGATTTATTTACCAGCTATGTAGAGATTGTTCCGTTGCGTAAGGCTGATGCAAAAAATGTTCTTCAAGCTTTTGATGATGTTGTAATAAATCGTTGGGGTTGTCCTCAGTATTTGTTGACGGATAATGGGACTGAATTCTCGAATGCAATGGTAACGAAAAGATTGCAAGAATATGGTATCCAGCAATCTACAATTCCTCCATATCATCCTCAAGCTAACCTTGTTGAGAGAGTTAATAGGAATTCGAGGCCGATGATTAATAGTTTTCTAAGCGAGGATCATAGAGATTGGGACAAACATTTGAATGAATTTGGATTTGCGTTGAATACTATGGTTCACTCATCGTTGAAGGTTACTCCAGCTTTTATGAATTTTGGTAGGAATCCAGTTCCTGTATCCTTAATCCGAAAACACCTTGAAAGTCCTATTCCTGTCCAGCAACAAAATGAAGAAAAGTGGTCTAACCGAATAACCAGGTTACCGATTTTACATGATTTAGTAAAGAGGTTTATAGACAAAGCAAGTTTAAGACAAAGCAAAAATTATAATAGAAATAGACGTGAAGTAAGGTACGAGATTGATAATTTGGTGCTTCGTAAAAATCATACCTTATCTTCTGCGGTCCGTAATTATTCAGCTAAACATGCTCCAAAGTTCGTAGGTCCAGCAAAAATTATTAAAGTTTTATCTCCAGTATTATATGTAGTCGAGGATTTGAAAGATGGAAAAGTCACAGAAGTATATGTACATGATTTGAAAAAATATTGTGACGGAAATCGTCACACAATCTTTTCGCGGCGAACAAAGCATTTAAAATCCTGTTAAATGTAAGTCGTCGGAGCCTTTGGTATGTCAAGGCCAACCGACGACATTTGTTTACGTCGATCAAAGTGTACAATTACGCGCGCAATGGTACGTAGGGATGAGAGCGCGAGTGTGTGTGTGTTCCCCACTCTCATCCCTTTTTCGAAAATTAGGAGATACCTAGTTAGTATGTCCCGATCCGCCGTTCGAGGCGGACAAACTAAACCGGTAGATCGAGAGAGTGTTTTTCTGGCTAACAAGGCGCGTGAGGCGTAAGAAAGCCATCGATACCCGGATCGTCCTCGCGAGGTGAGCCGCGAGTGTTTCTGGTGTGTGTTAAGGACGGGAAGTGTTGGTGTGAGTGCGGACGCGGTTCGCGAGGCACTCGCCGCGGCACAGGGCCGCCTTCCAGCACCGCAGCCGACGTCGGTCCTCCGTTGCCCAGGAGGACACAGGGACAAGGATCGGCTGGGCCATCCACGGGGCGCACCCCGGTAAGTCCTCTTATATTACCGTGCGTTTCCCCCCCTTACCCGAGTGTATGTGTGTGTGTACATCGGGAGTGTGTTCGGGTACGCCGGTACCCGAATAGCGGAGATCAAGAAGGAGTCAACCGCAGGCGAGGATCTCGATCCGGTTGGCTCCCGATTCTTCCGCCCGCGTGAAAGAACATTGTCGCGGCACACGGCCTGGATGGCCAATTGTTAATAAATTAAATTAATAAATGTTTTATTCATTTTTATTTTAATTGTGTGTGTTTATTGTATTCTCCCCGCTCCCGCCGACATCCTTTAATTCTATATCGTGTCGAGGCAAGGAGGATTGCCCGAATCCTCCATACCGATCGTCCCAGCGAACTCATGTTCCTGGCGACAGCCCGCAGTTCGCGAATAAATAAATTAATTGTGTGCGCGGTATTGGGCAACGCGGCCCAACGGTTTTTATTAATTACGTTAATTAATTAATTTAATCGGGTACGCGAATACCACGTCACAAATGGCGACCGTGACAGGACCTTCGGTTTCGTCCTCACCGATGTTAAATTTAAATTAAAGAATAATTGTCGGCCATCTTTTCGCGCGCGAGCAGTGTCGCGGCGAAACGTGAGCGGGTTGAGTTAGAGAGAGAGAGAGAGAGAGAGAGAGAGAGAGAGAGAGAGAGAGAGAGAGAGAGAGAGAGAGAGAGTGTAGTACGAGTTAAAGAGTTAGAGTGAGAGAGAGAGAGAGCGCGAGAGACGGCGTGTGAGACGCGTCTCTATACCGGAGTATTCCCCCTCTTGCTCGGGTATCCGAGGAGAGGTGTACACCGGTATATCGGGAGAGAGTTCGCGCGCGACCGTGTTCAGCCGGAAGCGCCTGATCTCACCGAGATCGGTCTCTCTCGATCGCAAGCTTGCCGGGAGATCTTTGCTTAGCTTGTATGGGAGCGGCAAAGTAGGGAGAGAGTAGCTTGCGCCGCGGATCGCGGGCAGCGAGAATCCCCCCCGAATAGCGCAAAGGAGAGACTTCGCGAGAGCCGATCACCATCGGCTCTCCGATTGCGCCAGCGAGTGGGAGTGAGAGAGAGAATCCCTAGTCGCGGGGAATCGGAGTTAGGTGCTAGGCGGGCTATACGGTGTGTGTGAGAGAGAGAGATAGCGCGATCGCCTAGCCCCTTCGCGTGTATAAGTCTTCGCAGCTGGTTTCGCCGATAGAAAACCACTGCGGCGAATTATTTTTATTTGCATTAATAAAATAAATTCGTTCCAGCGCGGAATCTATTTTATATTTATGGTGTGAGAGTGTTTGAAATAGATTCTTTCGGGAGAGGTAGTTGCCCCACCCCTCCTCCCTTTTAAAGAAAATTTTAAATAATTTATTTTTCTTTTATACGGGACGCGGCGAAACAATTATTATTGATTTTATTTGAGTTCGAAAGCGCAGTATTTTTATTTTGCTCTTCTCCCCTCCCTGACCCACATATATTGTAATATAGTAATATAATTTAAAATTGTGTTTTATTTATTACTAATTATTTATAATATATGTATCATTTTATTTGTTTGTGAATAAAATATATTTTACAACTATTGTTAATTGTTTAGACTTGTTTGCAAGTTAAATAATTAAAAGTAAGTAACTTTGTGTGAATCAGCCGCAAAGTTACAATAGTTGTAATATTAATTATTTAAACTCGTGTGTGAGTAAAATAATTAAAATTATTTCTTTATTACAATTATCTGACAGTAATTACTTGATTTAATATTTGGTATTTATTAAGTATTACTGTTCACGATACTTGTATTATATTTTTGAAATTTTTGAGTGTGAGAAATTTTTTTTTTTTAACTCGTGTTAATTGTTTAGACTTGTTGCAAGTTAAACAATTAATGTTAAGTATCTTTGTGTGATTGTTCCGCAAAGATACGAGAGTTGTAAAATATAATTATTTAGACTCGAGATAGAGTTAAATAATTGAATTTTTTTTGCATGTATTTTAATGATCGGCATTTAACCTAATATTTCGTATTCGTTATTTGCTGTGAAATTTTAATATATGTTAAAGATTTTCTTTTCTCTTTTTGTGTGTTTAAATTATATCTCCACACATTTTTGCCAATTATTTAGACTTGTTTGTTAGTTAAATAATTGGTTATAATTTTTTTTTTGGTGTGTTTGAGTAAAATTATTCGGTCTATAAATTTAATTGTTTAGACTTGTTAGCAAGTTAAATAATTAAATTTTCATTTCCTTTTCGTTCAATTTATTTAAAAAGGGGAAATATAAATTATTTCAACTTGGTAGCAACATAAATTATTTATTTAGTCCTTTTTAGGATAAAATAAATATATTTCGCTGAAAAATTGTTGTTTGGGACGACAATTAGTGAAATAATTATTTTGTTGCAAACCTACCGTTGAAATAATTTAATTAAATTTGTGTTTGTATTGTAGTGTAAATTATAAAGGAAATTTTTTTTTGTTGTTTTGGGCTTGGAAAAGCAAAATAATAAATAGTGTCTTGGTGTGTGTGAATCACAAGACACTGTATTTATTTTTATATTTATTTTAAAATTAATTATTTAGGCTCGTTAGTGAGATAAATAATTTAATATTTTCTTTGTCTTTTCTTCCTTTATAATTTGTTGTTCTGTATTTATTAATAGATTGAAACTTTAATTATTGCATTTTACATAACAAAATAAATTCTTTTCGCCAGTGAGGAATCTTTTGGATTATAACTGGTGAGAGAGATATTTTGGGAAATCGTTAAATTTACCATTACTGGTAAATTACCGACGATATTGAAATAATTTAAAGATTTCTTTTTGATAATAATTAATTATTTTTGCTTGCAGAAGCAATTGTATAGAGTCTTGGTGCGTGTGAGTCACAAGACACTATTATAAACATTGTGACGGAAATCGTCACACAATCTATTCACGATGAATAGAGTAATTAAATTCGCGAATTGTAAGTCGTCGGAGCCTTTCGTATGTCAAGGCCAACCGTCGACACTTGTTTACTTCTCTACGAGTGTACAATTACGCGCGCGACAATACGAAGGGATGGGAGCGCGAAAGAGTGTGTGAGTTTCCCCACTCCCATCCCTTTTTCGGGAAATTAGGCGATCGCCTAGTTAGTGTGTAATGATCCGTCGATCGGGACGGATTATTATATTGTCTGGACGTTCCGTACTGCTCGTGAGTGCCGAGAGTGCGCCCCACCCCCTCCTGCATTAAGCTCTGTGAACGGTTGTTCCGGAGCAGAGCTAAGTGCGGAGACCCGGGTGGACCGAACGCGTGTCCGTATAGTTTTGGTGTGCGTTTGTGTGTGTGTGTGAACAATAGGACGGGGTCGTGCGCGGGTGATACCGAGGATCGCGATTAGCTCGCCGCGGCAAGGGCCGCCTTCACCACCTCAACCACCGGTCGTCCCCTTTGTCAAGGAGGTCGACCAGTCGCCGAGGATCGGCTGGGCCATCCCCGAGGAGCGTCACCGGTAAGTGACCATTTACTATCGTGACCCTCCCCCTCCCTTGTGTGTGTGTGTACCACGGGAGTGTGTTCGAGTACAACGGTACTCGAACAGCGGTTCCCGGGATTGAAACCTGTCGCAGGCGAGGATCTCGATCCGGCAGGTTTCCCGGGACTTCCGCCCGCGCGAAATAACTTTGTCGCGGCACACGGCCCGAGTGGCCATTTTGTTAATTATTTTAATTAAATAAATGTTTTATTAATTTTTCTTATTTTAATTAAGAGTGTTTATTTATTGTTCTCCCCGCTCCCGCCGACATCCTTTAATTAATATAAATCGCGTCGAGGCAAGGAGGATCGCCCGAATCCTCCATACCGTGCGTCCCAGCGAACTCGCGTTCCTGGCGACAGCCCGCAGTTCGACAAATTAAATAACTTGTGTGCGCGGTATTGGGCAACGCGGCCCAACGGTTAATATTAATTATATAAATGAATTAATTTAATCGGGTTCGCGAATACCACGTCACAACATTAATTATTTAGACTTGTGAGCAAGTTAAATAATTAATTTTAATTTGGTGCAAGTGTTAAGTGTGTGATTTGTCACAACTTTAACCAACAAAATTTAATTATTTTGTCCTTCTAAGGACGAAATAAATTCCTTTTAAAGAAAATCTTTTGGATTTTAATTAAGTGAATTAATTTTGTTGGTACACTAGTCGGTGCATTTTTACAATTTATTGTAATTAAGCCGACACCAAATTTTTTTTTTACTCGTTGGGAGTAATAATTATTTTATTGTGGTGAGTCCAATAAAATAATTTCCAATTGAAAATTGGATACTTCCGAAGTATTTGAAACACTAGGGATTTCATCTGAAATCCCGGATGAGAGTACTTCTCCCGACGTAACACGTCGGCTGCTGCTGGTCAAATAAATAATGGCCAGCAGCTATGAAGCCCGAATGGCCCAGCTTATGCGTGAATCACGCATAGCTAGGGATATTCGTCGGGAAACGAAGAAGCTTCCGATTGAGGCAGTGTATGCCCAGTTGGAGCATCTGAGTTTAAACGCAAATGGCGAAGAGGCGGAGTGCCGCGAACGCCTTTTGCGTCACCGGATAAGATGTGTGGACATTAATCTGGAAATACCATGGTTCCCTGAATACGATGAGAATGTAAGGGCAGAGCCTGCACATAAACCTCTGGTATGTCAGGAACTATGGGAAATTAGGAAACCTCGTTCCAGGAAAGGGAGTGTGGTCCCATCAGGAACGGAAGTTTCCTGCGAGTCCGAAATGTCGGATCGCGAAAGGGTTGCTAGTGACAGAGCACCTATCCCTGAAGAAGATGGAGCTCTGTCACCAAGTGGTCTGTCTAGAAACTCGCCAATGAGTACTGCACAAAGCCCGAGGTTGGCATCAACAGGTGCTATACCTAAACGGTTTGGTGAGGTACTGGCAGCAAACATGACCACGACTGCAATCCCTTATGTCCCTGTTTCGGTGGCTGCAACATCATGCACAAACACTACGTCGACGGTTACGACCGTGACGACTGCTCAACTCGGAGGTTTTTATGCACCCGCACATTACCTCCCAATTGAAGAGCCGAGAAACAGCGGACATCTTGGCACTAGAGAGAGTGAAGTGCCAACACAACATTTTGACTTGGGTTCGCAGACGGAAGCCGACCGTCGTACGTCACGAGGATACACCTCTAGACAATACGACAACAGGCAACCTGAAGCTAATACAACCGAACGTCAATTTGTTGATGATAGGAATGGATATGACCTTCCTAATGACGTCAGTGTTTAATCTTACGAAAAACCGAGGTTTGAACAGAGACGTCGTCAGACCTCTTCTAAGACTTGTGAAGGACAAGATAGAAGAGAGAGGCGTGAGTACACGACTCCAAACAGAAAGTCACGATACCATCGTTCTGTGAATAGAGCCTCAAGCGACGATGAACGTCGTGACAGCTGTACGGAGAGACGTACTCATAAACGTCAGTCCAACCGTAAACTCGACGACCGAGCACAGCCGGAAATTTCGGAGCAAGGTCACAGAGAGAGGTCGGACAGACGTAGAGAAACGCCTCGAGAGAATCGTGCGGTGGCCACTTGCGATCAGAGTACTCAGACGGATTCGTCCGATGGGTATCAGTCTGATCGCGAACCTGCTCGTAAGAGATCCGATTCTCGTAGGGCGGCTGAAGGCCGACAAGAGAATAGGAATCCTTCTACCAGCAGGCGTAGGAGTTCCCGGACGGATAATAGAGATGACCGTCGGGAAAGAGAGTCCTACGAAGCCAGGCCAAGGTATCGTGAAGACGATAACCGAACGCACGATCGGACAGGGTGCGCACGAGAGCTGCGTATCTGGAACATGTCCTTTGATGGTGAGAACAAAAAGGACGCGGAAGAGTTTCTGAACCGTTTGCACGATTTCAGAAATGACAACGAGTTCTCAGATCGCAGGATGTTCAGTGCCCTGCCCAATGTGTTCTCAAAATCAGCACTGTTCTGGTATAGAACAGTTCAGCCATCTCTTCGAGATTGGCGTGATTTTGAGATCGAGTTCCTAAATGAGTATGGCCGTATAATAAATGACGAAGATTTACTCATGGAACTTCGATCAAGAACACAAAATGAGGGAGAAAAGGCTACGACGTTCTTGAACTGTTTCAGAGCGATCGTAAATAAGTGTAAATGCCCTCCCTCATTAGAACAACAGGTAAAAATGGCCTACTCGCAGATGAGGCCAGATTACCGTAGGTACATACCAGTACGACAAATCAGGAATTTCTCTGATTTAAAAAGCTACGGTAAAGAGTACGAGCAGCATTTAACATGAGACACGAAGTTTTCCAGTCCCAACGTTAAGCGCGAGAAGCTCGTACCAGAAGCTTTTCCGAAACAGAGTGGTGCAGCACGAGTTTCGGGTAAAGTGGCGACTGTTACCGAAAAGAGTAAGGACGAGTCTTCTCAATCGGATAAACAGTCGTCGAAGAAAACTATTAAGAAGAAGAGCAAGAAAAGTGCGAAAAACTCGCCAAACTCTTCTTCAAGCGAATACGAAGCAGCCGCTGTGTACGGTACTTCCAACGTCGCTAATAGTTTTCAGAAACGATACGGCAAATCGAATAATGGAGTGAGTGCCCCCAATTCGAAATCCGTATCGTATGTGCCTGTTTCTCAACAGTCACCTGGGCAACAAAAACAGAGCTCGGGCAAAAGAGAAAGACGTGTTTTGACGAATTCTCAACTGCCCCAGCAAAACGTTTTTGTCCCACAAATGGCACAAAACCTAGTGAGGTATGTGCAACCACAGGCGACGGCAGTAAATCCAACGAACCTGAGCACCAACTTTATCGGCGTGTGTTTCACATGCCAAAAAGTCGGTCATAGGTCGTCGGATTGCCCGAGCCGAACATGCTACCGATGCGGAAATATTGGGCACTCCGCTGAGCAGTGCTCTACCGAATTGGTAGCAAAGGAGTGCCAGCTGTGTGGAACTAGTGGCGTTACACTCCAAACATGCCCTAACTGCGTCAGATTCCTCCAAAACGTGGGAAACCTGAACGCAGGGCACCCGAGCCGCCCCGGGCGCCCTGCACTGCAGTAAGTAAACCGCATGGTTTACAAGGGCAAGAGTTTAAGGTTGGAGAACCCTCTAAACTCTTTAAGAAGTCTAGCAAATCATTTGCTGACTTCTCTAAAGTCCTTAACGGAGATCAAATTCCCTCTCAGACCGAAGTTGGTGTCGAAAGTAAGTCTGAGTGTAAGGATCCTAAACGTTCTGGGGATTCGACAGATGGAAAAGTTCTTAGAACACAACCTGTCAATCCCACCCGAGCTTTGCAAGGTAAAACAGAACAAGGAACCTTATTAGACCAACAAAAGCGTGAGGCTAAAGATTGGTCTAAGGAACTCCAAAGGCAAATATACTCTGATAGCAGAGATTTTATTGGTGAAGAAGGTGTAAAGAGATCGTTATCTCAGCCGCTTAGCACCATCGGAGTGAACGACCTTGGTTGTTGCTCATCGTCACCCCGTTGTGACACACCTAGTAATGAGGACAAGAAGCCCTTGGTGGAGAAGGAAATTGTCCTCAACAACGAGCCCTTGGTGGAGAAGGTAGTTGTCGATGGTGTGCATAACATGAACCGTACAAGCTCGTTGCCGAGAAGTACAGTTCAGGGGGGGGCAGATGCCGTACCAAGTACGTCTAAAATGACGCACACGGCATCGACTCCTAACGACGATAGTCAAACCGATCAGATAATTGCTGGAATCCAATCGGATAACCGGCTATTCTTTTTGGTACGACTCGGTGGAAAGGACTTTAAAGCACTTTTCGATCCTGGCGCCATGGTCTCTCTTGTACGATCAGATGTTGTCGAACAGTACAAGTTTAAATGGAGACCTGTCAAGGTTATCGTGAAAGGTGTGGCTGGACCAGCACTTAAAGTCCTTGGCCTAATTGACATCCTATTCTGTGTAGAAGGCCTTGATGGCAATATCCAACTGAGAATTGTAGAGAATATTGAGCATTCCATCATTCTCGGTATGGATTTTCTACAACATTGGAATATGGAAGTCAAATTAGGCGAAGCTATTTGGCGTATTGGCGAGAGTGATTGGAGACACTTCGTCAGAGATATATCTCATGACATCGATTCGAGGATTTCCGCTGAATGTGCTGGTATAATTGAGATACAGGACGACCAGCGGAAACAAGTCAAAGAGTTAGTTGAAAGCCTACTCTTGCCCTCGGGAGACGTCCACGGCTTTACGACGTTAACGGAGCACCACATAGAGGTTGATCCTGGTGCAAGACCGGTTCGTCATAAGCCAAGACGTATGTCTCCCAAGGTCCTCGAATTTGCCCAGAGTGAGGTCAAAAAGATGTTTGACAAGGGCATTATTGAACCGAGTGCGAGTGATTGGTCAGCTGCTCCGGTCATCGTCCGCAAGGACAAGGAAGTTATCGCTTCTGTATCGATTTTCGAGACCTTAATGCAGTCACAAAACGTGATTCTTATCCAATTCCTAATATGGATACCATATTGGATAAGCTGCATAATGCAAGGTACATATCGAAGATTGATCTTAAGAAAGCGTACTTCCAAATATTAATGGCCGAGGCGAGCCGGCATTATACTGCATTCGCTGCACCAGGGTCGGGGCTGTGGCAGTTCACGAGAATGCCTTTTGGCCTCATGAATGCTCCTATGACCTTTGCACGGCTTATAGATGCAATCTTCGGGCCTAAGGTGGAACCTCATGTGTTTGGTTATTTAGACGACTTGATCGTCATTACCGAAACTTTTGAGGACCATCTAAAATGGCTCGAATACGTACTAAGGACGTTGAATGACGCTGGACTCGAAGTGAATCGAGAGAAGTGTGAGTTCTGTTGTTCCAGCGTAACGTTCCTTGGGTACAAATTGGACGCGGACGGCTTGAGGCCTGACGAGGAACGAGTCGCTCCAGTCCTTAATTACCCTACTCCTCGTAATGTCAAACAGCTGAGATCCTTTCTCGGGGTGGTACTCTCGATTCATTAATCGAGA